>JAULBU010040829.1:0-14488 GCA_032358235.1 Odonthalia washingtoniensis | reverse complement strand
CGTTTGCTACTAAAGTATTACGAAGTCTGTGAAAAGTTGCTGAATCTGTTAGAAAATGTCCATTTAGGAACAATGCAGTCAATCAATCTCGTTATCGATTGAACGGACGGACGAAGACGTCACAGCGGCAGAGCTTTCATTCGCACAAGTGCCTGTTGTTGTTGACGTGTACAACTGAGATGTACACGAGGCAATGCCATGACTTGCAAATTGGAAAGACATTTGCTTTGTTTTTTTTATTTAAATAATGAAATACGTTGTTTGAATAATGTTCTTCAGTATATAATGTAGTACGACGGCGTTCAGAGCATTCGGGGTTTTTTGTTATTTGAATTTCATTGCATGCACTACCATCTTCGTCGGTCATAATTTAATAATGTAATGGTTGGTGGGATGACCTTTGAAATTTTTAGCTCCGACAGGGGTGGGAGAATTGGGGGTTTGTTACTTGAACAGATCAAAACGCCAAAAGTTATCGATATTGGGATCAATTAAAAATTTTTTTTCAATTCATTTAAATGAAGGGAAACCCTTAAAACAAAATGTTAAAACAAGTTCAAAAAACGTTTGCATAAACAAATCAAAAATCTTTTGAATAAACCAGATTGCGTTTTCAGCGGATTATGTTTGGCTGTCTCATCATAGTTTGGCAACGGTAGTCTGTATTCATCCTTATTCAATGTGTCTGACGAAATTTGAAAGAGCGTTAAAATCTCTGGCAGTGGTATGTTACAGCAAGCCGAACAACAAGTGTACGTACAATTTACAGCTAATTAGCTGTAGCCAAGTTATTGAAACTGCCAAACTGGGAATTGTTCTTTTCACGATAATGAATATATGTACAAGTTTTACATTGTCTCGACGAAGCAGATATGATTCGTCTTCTTTCACATACCGATTTCAATCTTCAATAATGACATTTTTTCAAATCATTATTATTCAGTGCAACCCAAAAATAATTTATTCAGGACTTTCATCAATTATTATATGTCTAAATGAACTTTTCAGATCACTAAAACACAACTACAGTTGAAGATTTATTAACGTGAAATTTAGTTTTTACAACAAATACTGGATACATATGTGTGTTTACTTTCTTTTATAAATATCGTGTTATGTTCTTTGTATTTCAAAGGAATCAGAATCAATTATAATATGAGGCGCTGAGGCCATGTCCTACATATTATGTAGGACATGGCCATTGCCTCTGACAAGCAAAAAATGCCAATGGTTGGTTATTTTTGCAAATACCCAATGAAATGAAAGGATAGTGGAAACTTACATCTTCCAGACAGCAATGGTGTTCCACTGTACATACAAATGACTTTCGGTTTTAATAAATCGTGTTACTTCTTCATCAGTATACAATTTTGTTCAGGCTGTTTTTCTAATCCAAACCGCCTGACCTAATGTCGGGATCAGCTTTGACCGATGATGAAATTATTGCTCTTTCACAAGCGAAAGCTTATTCCACCGTAGGAGTGGTACTGACTCCCTTTGAGAACACTGAAAGTTCTGGAACGACTCTTAGCAATCTGGGTGTAAATGTGACCTCAACGCATCGACAAGGTCTTCAAGGCTTCTCCACGCGCGGCTTGTGGTGCAAAGAGGAGGCACTTCGAACGAGAGAGTCCCTTCTTCAATGGAAGAGTAACTTTTTAATGAAAGATATTACATTGCATAGCCTTGTCTCAGCCGGGATCACTCATCTAATTCAATAGATGGTACAGACGAAAAACAGCTTCTGCGGGATATCATGGCTGGGAGGAAAGAAGCATGCGTCACGAAATCGGAACTGAAACGTGTATCCAATAACGACGTGGGTATTTTTGCACTATCATATCGACACCAAGGGCGGAAGGGTGAGAACATCACCCCACTACTGTGGGCAAACGCATTAGCTGCTGCAAGAGCGGTTTCATTATGTGCTGGCTTTCAATCATTTTCTCTATGGATCGATAGTGTTTCATCAATATTGAAAGGAGACCCCAACAACCTGGGCTATGTCGACTGGTTTACCATAGGTATCCCGCCATACTTGTTGCTACCGACAATCGTTTTAGCTAGTGAGCATGACCGTGTGAGAAGGATGTGGCTTCGTCTGGAGGAAAAACTCGCCAATTTCGACCCGTGTAGTGTGTACGCATTCTGTAACAATAACGAAGTCGTCAGACTTGAACCAGGCGCAATGGAGGGTCGCAGCGCACAAGATCGTTTATGGTGTCTCTGTCAAAGTGTCGTCAGAGGGGAGTATAACAACCTTAAAGTAACGTACCGCGAGGACTGTCTAAACCTCTTTGAGTGGGCAATGAAGTATGAGAAGAATCAAACTGACTTGAAAGGACTTCAGAACGTATTTAATCGCAACGACGGTGATTTGCTCCGCTTGGAGTTGCCAATTGAGAAAGGGTGTCATATTATATTGAAATCAGAGACACCCCTTGATTTGCTGATTTACTTGCGAGGAAAAGCAGGAATATTGGAGCTATTAATGGAGACCAATCAACTGAATGGCATTGCCGAAGATTTGGAACTGGTGCAGAAAGAATTTGACAGCGTTAACGGCATGTTGGTTACCACAAAGAACCGAAGAAAAATCTGGATGGTACAGTTCTCATCACCGGAGAGTCAAGCGTACATCCAACGAAAGCGTTGGAGGTCGTATGCAATTAGCTCTCTGTTGTTATTGGAGGTTGTAAGCTCTGGGTGGTTTCATCGTAGTCACATTATAGGAAGAATCGTACTATTTGGATGTGCTTTGGACAATTTCAACATTTCTACATTGAACAATGTAAATAATTATTTCCTTGACACCATTCCAGATGCTGTCAGGGAGCTTCTTGGTGTTGATAGAACAACTGAACCCGTAGAAATAATGAGTGGCCCAAATTTCCTTAGCTTCATTCACTCATAACTCAGAAGACTGAGTAGGAAGTAGTTCTTGGTGCACCGAAATTTATGTTCGGACATGATTATAAGTAAGATTTAGAAGAAAGGCGTTTACCATGTCCCTTTTCACAATCAGCTTTGGGAGACGAAAGCGTGGCCATGATGGAGAGTCGGTGACATCCAACATGATTTGGATAAATGCGGGTACCGTTTCATCCAAATCAAGTTGAATATCACTGAGTCTCCGTCACGCTAACCGGTTAGAACGTGCAAACGTTATCAGGGATGATTTTAGAATATTGGTGACGAGTGCAACAGGTTGTGCAACGAACAAAGACTTGGACTGAATTACTGTACCATGTTCGAATCGTAACTGTAAACATACAGTGGAGTGGTGTAATAATATTCTAAAATAATAATAGAAATTTTGAGGAACGAAAAGAACCTTTGTAGAACGTGGCTCGAATCAACACGTGGCGAGCGAAAAAAGAGAAACACAGAAGCGACAAGTCATTGGACAAGGCAGAGTAACTGAAAGCAAACTGCTAATAACTCAAGCTCTCTCACTGCCAAGTCCAACTCCAGACCAAGAACACCGCCAAGCACCGAGCGTTTCCTCCTAACCATCTTCACCACAAACAACACCGCGAGCGTTTTCTTCGTCGTACCATCAGCTGCCAGCTGCGTGCCGTTTTACTACCTTGCCTTTCCTCTTTTTTCGACCTACCCAACCACCCTGGGACGGGGACCCCATAACAAAACAACAGCAACGGCTTTTCATTATACATGTACATGGTGTAGTAGGAAGGCGAAGTTTTTTAAAAAATGAAATTATGGTTGCCTACATTCATAATAATAACGATGGCAATAGCAGAAATGAAATGGACTGTAATAGACAAGATAATAGGAGGAGGAGGAAATATAGTAAGAATTGTTAATATTATATATCGGGTATTCAAAATAGTGTTTGTAATGGCTGCTGAAATAGAGTTAGTAGAGTTAAAAGTGTGTACAATACAACAATTGTTCAAAGGTATAGAAGAGATTAAACAATGTATACTGCATGGTAATGATTCATGCATCATAGGTATAGTTCGATTTGTAACGGCTGGGATGATATTATCCGCAGAATTCATACAGAATTTATTTAAACTTTTAATCAAATTGTCTTACGCTTCGGAAAAAACATCACATAAATATACTTCAGAATTCGGTATTCAAATAATGAAAATGATGTTGTCTTATTTTCTCCGTAGTGGTGTTGGAAGAGGAGGAGGAGAGGAGTCACAGAAAATGTTATGAAACTGCTTTGGATGGGAGTAGCTTAGAAAAATGTTGTTTTTGCGGGGGTGCCTTCGTTTACTATATTATAAAATACCATGTCCATACTTAACATTTAAAAAATGTGAATAAATAAGGTTAAAATGGTTGATTCAGGTGTATGAAGATGGATTTTGTTCATAATCTAGGTGTAACATTAGTTGGAAAGGTTGTGATTGAGCCATATGAATTTGTTATATGGGAAAATGAAGATATATTGACAAGGAAATGTGGATATGAAAATGTGTGAGAAATTAATTAGAAATGAATGTTGGGAATTTCCGGTTATGATGCTTTATTGAGACGAATAAATTCAATCATTAGATAATTGGCGAAGCTGGCAAGTCCCTCCATATGAAACGATGATAAATAGTCAAGTTGTGTTGGGCAATATATTCAGCACGGTATGTATGACACGACTCGTTCGTTGCGGTATATAATGCCTGTGTGTATACATGTATACGGATACATTATACCTTTCCTCATCATCATGTTCTTCCTTACATGGTTGTTGTGTTAGGGAAAGTAGAGATTTTTTTCCAGTTCTTTTTAACTGGGTCGTTCGTATTTGATAAGGAGATGGGTAGGAGATTATAAAAATTTTATATTGGGAGATTCCGTGCATAGGACGGTGAAAGTGGTGACGTCAAAAATAATTAAAAGTTTTAATATAAAAAATCCCCTAAACACCGCCGCCCGTCCCAATCGCGGCATTATCCTTTTATATTTTATACAACTCCTGACAGTAAATTAGTCATACACCATACATACGATTTGTGTATAATATTATAAGTTGATAACTCTTCCGTCACTGCACATTTTCTCATCACCGAATCAGTACATAAGCTGTCACCAAAGCAAAAACCACAGCGACGTAAAACACACCGTCGTTGATGTCGTCGTCTTCTGCTTCTACTGGTTACTGTCACGATCCTGGCGTTCCTCTTTACTTGCCACGTGTCATGATTCTATTGGCTGCCGCGCACTTGGGCCGTGTTACAGCAGTATAAAGGACTCCACAGGATACGTTTCATGAAGGCGGATTCTAAATCGGACAGCTACCAAATTACTAGGTTTACTTCATTTTCGTACTGTAGCACGACTGCAGTTGTGGTCAAAAAAGTAGTTTCGACATACGGTTTAATTTTATTCGAAAATTTTAATCGAAATGATGCCACGTGGAGATGCTCTGCCTCTCGGGCTTACATTGTAATGCCAAACATTCCGCAAACTTTCACATATATAAGTTGATAACTTGTCGATAACTTATAATGATAACATTGTTATCACAATGACATCGTGATAACAATGTTATCATATTATGAACAAAATACATTTTCATATATCATTGATTGGGATGGTCGCCGCGTTGTGCAATAATTACAGCTATATTATTAAAATTTAATTTGAAGAAATATCCAATCATTCCTGCCGCACAACTGCCAATCCAGACATAACAATGATGCAGACATAGCAACGCTGCATCGGCAAACTCATCTCGCCTCCCCTACTAATACGTCCTTCCCTCGCCACCCTGCACCTCGCTTTCCGCTACCCCTAATAGCAATAATTTCGATCGAAACTCCAAAAATCAACTTTTTCACAAATCAAGCAACAACATTATGAAATCATATTCGTCCACTCGTCTACTGCTAATTGTGTTGATAACGTTGCTATGCAATGTAAAAGACACGAAAGGAAACATAGGCACCATTAAGTCGGTAGTTGCATTATTACGTGGGGGAACTAAACTAATAGATAATGTATTGAATGAGGTTAAACATTGTTGGCATAATAATGGTCATCATGTCAAAGGACAAGAAGATCATTGGAAAAGATGTGCTATAGGAATTGCGAAATTTTCTATTACTGCATATTCTCTCATCGCCGAATCAGTAGATGAACTGTCACCACAGCAAAAACAAAAGCAATGTAAAACAGACCGTTGTTGATGTCGTCGTCTTCTCTAGTTCTAAGCATTGCTTGGATGGATGTGAAAAAAAGTATCCCATCTGCGTCATCTCCTCAGTCTTTCTTTCGCTCTCCCCACCGCCATTTTGTTCATAGCTTCTAACATGAAACGAAATCACAATACGTATTGTTGTTGTACGTTTTTAGTGACGAACAAAGAAAGAGTTTATTATTTGGAAACTGGTTAGTTAGAGGTGCTTATGGTGATTGGTCCACGTGTTATTTGGAGATTCAGATTTTTTATGCTTCCGCTTATGCTTCCGCTTATGCTTCCGCTTATGCTTCCACTTATGCTTCCGCTTATGCTTCCCACTTATGCTTCCACTTATGCTTCCGCTTATGCTTCGCACTTATGCTTCGCACTTATGCTTCCACTTTGTTTACCACACTTTATCTCTCTCCTGTATATGATTTCACTATAAACAGGTCACAAGTTTATCGTTTATTGCTAATGAGAAGATAATAAATCGAATTATTTGACCCGAAAAAAAAGAACAGAAAATATTCAGAAATACACTTTTCCGAAGGGAGAAGTCCAAATATAAGCCAGTAAGTTATGAGAAATGAAGCAAATAAAGCGTGGTCCCGTAATAAAATCCAAAATTGTCTGTACGGTTAATAAAAGCAAAAATATCAAAAAGGACCGAATATAATTCAATTATAGCATTTTAACGTCCCAAGCACAGTAACAGGCAAGGGTCCGATCGTGTACAGAAAAATAGATGGCTCGGAAGCCACGTTCAAAACGCCTCCCCCTTTGCCATACATTAATTATCGGACGCCAGGGAAAACAAGAATTATTGTTTGTAGGAGTTTAGTGCCCTATAAATATTACAAACATTTATTTTGGCTCAGGAAAAAATTAACTGCGATTTCAACTCATCTTCCAATGGATGTCATCAAAAAAAGCCAGAGGATGTCTCGGATATGTGAAGAATCACTTGAGGACGCCTCTGGACTCCGAAATGGACGGCTTCCTATACATTTTAATGAGCTTACTGACTCGAATTTATTTCTAGGACAAGTCTTTGACGGACGTGATGATGCTCACTTGGCGAGTTGCTAAATGTCAGAGGTATGTGGAAGGAGACATATATTTAAACATAATTCATGTGTTGCATTCTTCTGCCGATTTAGAACCACCCAATTAAAAGCTAGATACATGGATAATAACTGTCCATTTCGCATAAAAATTCCACGTCGTGAAAGTGGAACTTGGTCCGTCACAGACTCAATTCGTCACTCTTACCCTCCTTTCGTACAGAGAAAATTTCAGTCTACGTCCCATAACCATTTATTAATGTATGGAAAGGGGGAGGCATTTTGAACGTGGCTTCGGAGCCATCTATATTTATGTACACGATCGGACCCTTGCCTGATACTGTACTTGGGACATTAAAATGCTACAATTGAATTATACCCGGTCCTTTCTGATATTTTTGGCACTTCTATTGAACTTACAGACAATTTTGGATTTTATTACGGGACCACGCTATATTTTCTTCATTCTCATAACTTACTGCTTATATTTGGACTTCTCTCTTATTTAAATCCCGTTTTCGGACTTGACCAGCTACCTCTCTTTTGAATTTGACCTTTTGTATATATTTGAACAAGGCGGCCAACACCAAAAGTCAACTTCTTAGTTGCTTTAGATTTTAATATTAAAATCATTTTTCTTTGTGCCTGTAGTTGGTTTTGAGCGTATATAATTTATAATTGTATTTCCATTCGTGTATAATTTATTAATGGTTTTCTAAAACCATTTGCCATTTCAAATGCGCTCATGGTATCATTTCCAAATAATCGATTGCGTATGTATATGGATTTGTATACCAGTGCATTTGTAATAATACCAGTAATATTATCAGCTTTTAAACGTAGAAATACATTTTGTATTAGGTTGTGTTTTGATTCAATAGCATCCTTGCTATGTCGTCCAGATGGTACTGGTTTGAATTCTATATCCTACTCTTTGAAGTAGTTTATGAATTCTTGTGTTGGTAAAGCTTCATCAGCCAGCACACTTTGTGCACACTACATGGAACTTTTCATTGTTTCAATAAAATTTTATACCAAAATTCCAATAAAAGAAATTAACGCGGTCCCAATGTTTCATTGAAACGATAAAGTCTCACATTGAAATATTAAACAATACTTTGTTGTGAAACGGCCCAATAAATCATATTTCAATATTTCAATACATTTTCATTGTTACCGTTATAACTTAACTATCCTTACGATAATTTTAAACGTTGACTCGTTAAACAAAATATTCATGTGAACGCAAGCAATAATTTGTAGGAACGGTATTACTACATCGCATAATGTTTTACAACATTGTTTTTTAGTGTTCTGAAAAGTCTTTTGATACGTTATGATGGGAGTAGAAAAACCTTACATACAACAGTATAACGATGTATACGGTTGTAATAGTCCTAAATGTGTTCGTCGGAACGTATAATCGCAGGTATCGGAACATTATGTATAACCGTTGTGACGTCCACGTGCAGGTAACAGGACGTTACAAAAATGTTCTTCATGTTATCCATTGTTCCGAACTATCTATTGGTACTTAATAATAGAGATAACAGAAACTTAATTACAACAATTTAACGGTATGTTTGATTATTATAAATCTATCTGTGTTTGTCGGTACCTACATTAACATGGAAATGAACGTTATATGTAACCATAGTCAACGTGTAGGTAATACAACGTTACAAAAATCATCATCATGGTATCTATCGTTCCAAAATTTCTATTGGTGCGTAAAAATGGAGGTAATATAAACTTGATTGCAACAGTGGAACGGTATATATTGTTCTTATAGTTCTATCTGTGTTTGTTGGTACATAGAATTGCAGATAACAGAACAATATATACCACCATTCTTAAGTCTGCCTGAAGGTAACCAATGTTAGAAGCAACATCATCATGGTTTTCTATCCTTCCAAAATTTCTATTTGTGCGAAATGAACGGGACTATAGATACTTAATTTTAACAGTGAAACGGTATTAATGGTTTTCATAGTTATATGGGTACCTTTGATTGCAGGTAACAGATCAGTAAAAACAACATAGAATATTATGTATGGTGAATATAGTTTTATTACTATGTCCTTATGTATGTAATGGAACCCAATATGACTTATGAAAACAGTATGTATGACAAACTTATGTGTATTACGGTTAAAATTATGGTTTCAATATATAATTTAAGATATTCCAATAAATGTGAACCTACCTATATTGATATAATTATGAACCGTACTACCCCATATTCTGTGGATAACCGTCTCCGCTATTGTATATTCGATAATAGTTGTATTCATAATTATTTTGAACGATGAAACGTGTACCCTGCATTCTCAGAACACAGTTTGTATTACAAACATGAACCTTTCCAATCCTTCGAATACCCGTTCCTAGTTTCATTATTTGAAATATACTGGATGAATCTGCAGTATACTTGTTTTAGTTCCCAACTTTTGTTGAAATTTTGACGATAATCCAAATTGTACCATTCCTTTCCAGTGTGATTTCAAGTACGAAGTAATAATTTTTGTCACCAATACCATTACTTGTACATTCTATATGATCTGCAATTGGTTTATCGACTATAGCATAAACAAAGTCACCTCCTTTCAAGCTATTATATGGATATGTTCTCATTAATGTTAAATGTTCTCCTTTCATTACAAATTAAACATTCGCATACGAACTAAAATAATACTCCTTACTCACGTGTCATATCTTCAACATTTTCTGAATCCTTGTAACTCCTCTGTATTACTTTTGCCAACACGGACGATCCTGACATTTTTTGACAATCAAAGTTTCATTTTTTCTTCATAACATAGATCTGTGTTTTTCTCCCCGTAGTTACGTGAGTACTGGTTCCTTGAATGCTTCTTTCAAAGAAGCCCTGAAATCAGCGAGAAGTTGCTTCACTTCGTTCAAATTTTCATCTAATTTCAAAGCAGTCGAACATAGTAGAATTATTCGTAATCCTCTCTCTTCTGCGCATCGCTCCACTTCTTCACCACATTTCCATATGGAATACAAAACAAATAAACTATTTCCCCAGTCTCGAGTTCTATTTCAACAGTGATGTGAGAATCTTCATGTGTGTTCTTCTCCAACCATTATTTGAATATTCTGTGGACTATCTCCAGAACCAACTCAGAAGCATTCAAACCATGTTTGAACATAGCTATGGTACGCACAGCAAGTTTCAGGAGCATGTGGGCGTTCGGTTTGTCAAAAAGATGCCCATGGCGTTTGCCACAAACAATATATTGTTTTAGACATAATAGATAATCCTCGAAAAATTTTGAATATCTGCATAGTATTTCAATGGTTGTCTTTTCTCATCCCTGCAACGTACTTAATATCAAGGGTTGTGTCTTTTCGCAACTAGGGCCACCAAAAAATCAAGCCAATCATCCTTTACAATTTTGTGGGTAGATGTTATGGGTGTATGACGTCTGCTGCGTCCGCTGCGTCCGCTGCATCACCAAGATCAATGAAGATAGGTGACCAGAAAAATTTTTACACATAATAATGCTGAGGTAGTAAGATCATTAAATCCCTTGTACTGTCCATTCTTATCGCAGTTCAAGACGGTATCAATACTAGGTAAGCTGTGAGCATACATATAATTAAAAATCTTAATATCTGCTTTTCTTCTTGCGTTATCAGAGATCAAATTATGAAAACAAACAGTTAGTACAATTTGATCAGTCCTTTGGAAAGGTGATCCGGTGTTGCGGCGGCACTTAAATTGGAATCGAAAACAGGCTCTGTAACAGATTCACCTCTGTTGTTAAGTACTACATTCTTAGTTTTTTTTTGAATAGCGTCCGCCAAACGTATAGCTATTAACGACGATGCATCTTCTACAGAAGTACATGATATGCCAACAAGTTTCTTAATTTGGGGTGTCGTTTCTTCTCCTGTGACTATCTTCATTCTGTCATCGAACCTTGTCAGTTAAGTTCTCCTGCTGTTAAGTTTAGTTGTGTACAACATTTCAGGGTCAGTTTACCTTTTCTCTTAATTACCACGCGGAATGAACGAAAAGCATCGGATTTGTGACCAGAAACATCTCTCCCGGCAGTAAGCGCTGGATAGTCCCCTATTATTGCGACCACATCTATAAATATTGGAACTTTCTTTCCATATGGTGTCATACCTTCAAATCCATGTATTGTTCTTTCAACGACATTCTCAAGTATATAACCTAGAACTTCATTAATATCTTGACCATTCGCAGATAGTTTTAGTATTCGAGCGACCGCGGATGAAAATCTGTAGTTACGGGACAAACCAAAAGGCATAATGTAGCATCCACCGACTAAACGTGAGTCTGACAAGGACTTTTCCGCTTCAACCCATCTGAATATAACATAAATATGTACAAAACATAGGTAATTCCATCATCTAATACTCCATGATTTTTATTGCCATTTTCATCTTTAAAGAAGACTGAGGTACATGTCCTTCAGATATTGTAGGCGTTTCCTTAACAGGTTTCCACCTTGAAACATAGATGTGACGTGTCCATATCTGAATATTCAAAAATGTTTTTGTATATAGGATATGTAAGTACATAAATCTTTATCCACTCCGAAGTTGGAATAATGCAGACGCAGTCCCTTGAGTCCTTTGTCTGGTTTGTAAATTTTACTGTAACATATTGTGTTGGGTGCCTACTTTGTCGACAAAAATTGTTCTCAATGAGTATAACTTCACTCTTCGAAAACGATACATTACGTAGCTGCTTCCACTGTGCATTTCGAATGGTCTTCCTCGTTCGTAATGCAATCTCTTCTTTGGATGCAGTTTTTATAGCAGTCGCTACTATTCCATACTGTTTGGAAATAAATCTTGTCTTTCCAAACAAGCATAAATAGGAAAACATCCTATCCCATTTCACTGCCAACCATAATTATTTACGGCAAGTCCTAATTAACTTTTTAATAAGACGTATTTCTCTAACGGTGTCAACTGTAACGGTGGGATGGAGCTATTATCATCATTTTCTTCTCCCGAATCTGTATCCACTACGGAGTCATTTGGTGCTTCATTGAGTGTCTCCAATTTTGCAATAAATTGAACCTGTCCTTCATTTGATTTCTTTTCAACATTTGGCGTCCATTTCTCATTTGGCGTCCATTCGTCATATTCTGGAGGTGTATCAGTTTCGATCACATGCTCTCCTTGATCACGGATTTAAGGACCTCCAGGAGTTCCGTCAACTGTAATAATTTGTACATATGGATGACATTTTTCTTGTTTACTTTGAGGGGTTTTTGTTGCAGATACAGAGTCTGACCAACCATTATTTAAAATTACATTATCCGAATGAAACGAATCATTGCAAATGTTATTATTTGTTAAGCTCCTATCCACTTGTGCTGTCGACCGCCTTTACATATGTATTTAATCTCTTGTAACAGGACATTTGGGCAAAAAGCGCTTACCTAGGATAGTCTGTTCCATAACTAATTATGTCAGTGTTTCAAAGTGTGATAATGTTAATAGCGTACGCATGCAGAATGGTTGTATATGGTGCTGGATTTAATTTTAACTGTAATAACCGTAGAAAATAGTAGTTTTTTACAATAGGATCCTAACTGTGTTAGAGGTAGATATTTGCAGATGTTGTAGAATAAATTCCTAAAGGATTCTAAATGTGATAAATCCCTATTTTTGCAGACGGTGAACGATAGGATTCTAACAGCGATAAAAATAAAAGCGTACGCATGTATAATGTGTGCCGAAGTTGTCGGATACGATTGTAGATGTTTGCAGATATTATAGGATATGATTGTAACTGTGAAGAGTAAAGAAGCGTACGTATGCGGAATTTTTGTAGATCTTGAAGGATGGTATATTACATATCGCTATTCTGTGCGTGCTGCTAACTGTGATGATTGCATGATCGTACGCTCGAAGTATGGTATCAAATTTCGGTAGCACCTAATTTGGCCACAACTCTGCAAATTAGTCTTCAGTGACTTGTCAAAGTTCATGTGCCATTTCACCTCATTAATGAAGTTAAATGGTGTATGATGTTTTGACAGTTCATGCAAGACTTCTTTTTTGTATTCAAAGGAGGGGCCTTACCGCAAAACCTAGATTGGTTTGAATTATGGGCGGAGGTAATAGTATAGTCGTTGAAGGTGTTGTTCGTCCAATTTTTGAGTTCAAAATTTTAATGTGTAACTGTTGGTATCATCACACGTTGTACTATTGTTTTAATTTTCAATGTCATTTTAGTACATTACTACAATTCAGGAATTGAGTTAATACGTATTACCTCAACTTGCAGGTGCTGTAAATTAGATTTTGAACAACAGATACATACACGTTTCAGTATGTTTTACATTTTTTTCGACACGAATGGAGAACAGTCGGCCCGAAAGTGGTATCTTCATGATTAAAATATGATCCCAATATTTTCCTTCCCTGTTCAAGAGAAAAGAAGCTGTTGCATGTAGCCATATTTGGCATCAAGGTTGAACATGCAACCAGCGAATACTGGATTGCTCTATGATAGCTCCAATTTGATATTTTGGATCTAAATATTTACAGCAAATTTCACGTAGAAAAAACAATGAGGATGAGTCTTAAATTAACCATGGCAAACCGCAAAAAGAAACTCGTATGAAAGAAATAATGATAAAAACTACTACATCTGTACCTGTGCCCATAGTTAGAAAAAACCAATATGAACGCTGCAACAAAGGTGATCAAAGAGAATACCCTAAATATCAATAATTTCTACGAGAACTAATAAAGGTCCCCGTAGGAGATGCTCTTAGTGTCTTTATTTTTGAATTATTAAATTTTTCCCGTACATTATTTACCATTTATTGAATTTTGTCACCCCCGCCTTCCCATTTGGTGAATTTCTTCGTTAAAATACTGTACCAAAATTGGATACGTATATGACGCAATTAACTGGCCTATACACCTAGATTGGATTCATGTTGCGATCAAACTTTTAGGGAGTAAATTACTCCCTTTTCTTCTGGGTGGGGATTGATCAACCCTCCTTAGCCATGCCATTAGAGCCGTAGAATAAATTACAGTTGCACCCTGTCAAAAAGAAGCACTATGATACCACCAGACCAAAACATTGGATGTGCTCTCCCTGCCTTGCTGTCCTGTCCTTGTCTCATAAATTCTTCGGTTCTGCTTTTGAGGCCTCTGTTTTTGAGTAAAAATATTTACACGTGTGCACGTATACACGGTTCCTTCCTGAAAGTAGCTGAGTGAGGCCCCGAACGCAATAAAC
>JAULBU010040818.1:0-14490 GCA_032358235.1 Odonthalia washingtoniensis | reverse complement strand
TAATAATAATAATAATAATAATAATAATAATAATAATAATAATAATAATAATAATAATAATAATAATAATAATAATTATAATAATAATAATAATAATAATAATAATAATAATAATAATAAAATGCAGCTAGATCTGCCAAATTTACATTGCCTTCGGGAGCTTAGAATACATCTCATTCCGTTATATTACCACGCCTTGTTTGTTTCCGAGATGACATTTGATTTCAATCATGAGCCGTTGAAAGCATCATAGACCGAAATTACAAACCGCAACAACCACTTGTCTGCTGTACATCGGGTATTAGTGATGCATTGGCTCTCCAGAATTTCTGAATTGTGGTCAATGTCCAAAACTGCAGAAGGAGAACAAAAGAAGGCTATTCAGAAAGATTTACGACGGCTTCTGTCTTATGTTGGTCAATGACTGCGGTTACTTACAAAACCAAAACGATGCCAAGACGATGGTGATTTATTGACAGATTTAAGTAACAGACTTGATAAACGATTATCATCTATACTAAATCCGACGATTGAGTCTAGACTATTCTAATGGTATGGTACATCTGTATGTGACTGGGAAACATCAGGTTCATGGTTTGGGGAAGGTTCTGAAATTAGAGAAAATGGTCCGTTCGGTTTGGAAAATATATTCCAGCATGTGTTAAATTTACTCCATGAAACATTTTGGGATTTCAAATACCTTGTCCAACAGCAAACTGTAATACCTTGTCCAACAACAAGCCATATGGATATGAAAAGCCGTTGTTCAGACGGCATGGCTTCTCATCCTCAAAGTACAGATATGTTTAGCACAGAATTAAAAGTGGTGGTGAAATTGAGTGCTTTGTAAAGATAAACAACAAGGACGATCGCATTATTATTCCAAACTACCACGACGAGGGATGGAAAATAGTATTTAGCGTAGTTGGAATTATTGGTATCAACGAGTCCAGCATTTGGGTGATTGCTCTCCGACTCGTAAAATGAAAATTGATTAATAATTCTCAAAAACAAGCCCAATTACGAATAATTACACTTTGGTTCAATTATCATTTACAGTTCTAAAGGTTTGTGTGTTTCATGCGTGTAACCTCACTTCGGGTTGTCACATAGATCTAGAGAAAATGAAGTTAAGTATGAAAATGATATAATTACGCCATCCCTTGTTTATTTATTCCGGCGTAGAGATGATTACCCACCAAGGCGTGCATGATCTATTTTAATCACCAATTCATTTAGATGTATTGGCTACCATTTTCGGTCATATGGTAATGATTATGTAAATTATAACAAAGATAATACAGAAGATAATAATTGAAATGATTCCCAATGTCACAATTGAATTTGGCGCCATTTGTAAAATAGGTGTAGAGCCAATTGTTATTATGATGACATATGGTCATTTATCATCGATTTAAATTTCTATAGTGGAAAAATCATAAAGTTTAGGCAACAACATAATTTGTTCACTATGCAATGCCGATATACCAATAAAGATGTGCTGAATTTGTTATTCAACAAATTCAGGGAATATACATTCAAGCGCCGTCTTGCTTTCGATCTTACACATGTTCATTTCTATAACTAATGGTAGTCTTGATTTAATCATATATATATTCATTTTTAAACTACGCGCAGTATTGATTTTAACACAATATTTGTTAATTTTTATTACTAAACGCAGTATTGATTTAATCCAAAATCGGTTCATTTTTATTTATAACTTGATTTCAATCATACGTAGGTTGATTTATTAAATTAATCGCAGTACTACAAACACTAGTGTTAATTTTGATACAAAACAGGTTTATTTCTATAGCTCCATCGGGGCACTATTGAGTTGTGGAAAGACTGAACAGAACCCTTATTGAGTTAGTGCGCGCAATGATGCACCAAAAGAATATTTCGAAAAAGTTTTGGGCGTAGGCCCTTAGTGTAGCTGTGCACGTTCGAAACCGCGTGACAACTAGAGGACTCAATTCATCTACCACGCTATATCAAGTCATTTACGGTCGGAAGCCAAATTTAAGTTATCTTCGTGTATTTGGTTGCCGTTGTTGGTTTAAAATAAAAACCCAGGGAGCAGACAAACTAGACTCCAGAGCACGAGAGGAAATAATGGTGGGATATGCAAAAGAATCGCGAGGGTACAAAGTGTGGAATTCGGAGGCGCAAAAGATTGTTGTTACTCGAGATGAAGTCTTTGATGGGGAAGGATCGCCTTTGTCAATAGATGAAGAAGTTTCTTCTGATGCACCAGTCTTGAAAATGGAGACCATTCCTGAGAACTCGTATACTGGTGCAGGTACAATCACAAATGAGGAACAACTACCGCAAGTAGAATCTGACATGGGTACATTGGAAAACGAAGATGAAAATGAAGCAACACATGGAGAGAATCCACTATCTGAGGATGGTTCCATCAGAAGTTCTAGTCGTATACATCGGAAACCGAGTAGGTACACAGATGCTGTTGCTATAATATCGACTGAATTGTCCGATAATCCTCGATAATTCTCTCAAGCAATGTAGGTTTCTGATTCAATTATTTGGAAGAATGCCCTGAAAATTGAACGCGAATATTTGATGAAAAATCATACCTGGACTCTTGTACCTCGTCCTGAAACTAGAAATGTAGTGTCTTGTAAATGGATTTACAAAATCAAAAAAGAACCAAAGCCGGACGGAAATATCGGAATAAGGTACAAGGCTTGGCTTGTGGCTCGAGGCTTCTCACAGATAGAAGGGTTAGATTACTATGAAACGTTTACACCGGTTGTGAAGTTCACATCAATACGAGTTCTTCTAGCATTGGTAACTGTTAATGATCTTCACCTTCATCAGATGGATGTGATAATAGTATTCCTAAATGATGAGCTAAATAATATAGTATACATGAAACAGACTGAAGTTTCCGAAGAAAGAGACCGATTACGTATTGTATGTCTGTTTAAGAAGGCACTATATGGCCTGAAGCAAGAACAAAGACGATGGTACGCTGCAATTGATAAATGTTTTTGCCAAGATCTAGGTTATGCAACGAAACTCGGCGGACGATTACATGTATGTGCGCCATGATGGTAACGATTTGTTGCTGATTGCATTATATGTAGATGATCATCTTATCGCCTGCAGTGACATGGACACTCTGCAAATAACTAAGAAAAAACTGTCAAACAAATTTAGTATGAAGCATCTTGGAGAGTCACATGTCATCCTTGGAATGGACATTGTTCGCAACCGATTTAATGGTACTCTCAGCCTATGTCAGTCACAATATGCGGAGACGGTAATCAACAGGTTTGGGATGTGTCTCGCAAAAGGATCTGTTACACCAGTAGACGCAGGTGTTGAATTAACCATATCAGATGGATCATGCGACGAGCCGTACCGAGAGGCCATAGGGTCATTGATGTATTTGTTTGTAAGGACACGCCCAGACCCCGCATTTTGTCGATAGTAAATCATCGAGCTCTTCCAGTTCGTGCGAAAGAACACGTGATGATGAGACGTCGAGATGAGGTGAGAAACGATGCGCAACACGGGACGAGAGGAGAGGCGCAGAATTAGATATGAAGGATATTCGAGGAAGAAGAAGGAAGGACGAAAGCAGTAATTATTTCGAGGAAGAAGAAGGGAGGAAAAAAATAATTGCAAAACGGAGGAAAGCAAAATATGAGGTAGGGTACATACAAGTGGTGATAAAAGGAAGGCATATGTGGCGTTTAAGGTGGCCGCTTAAACACTGTGTAGCTTGGCAAGTCATGTAACACAGCACATACTGTAGTCTGAATAATCAGAATTAACATTCACATAGCGAAGAGAAAATTTAGATTACACGTGTTTTGGAAGAACTTACTGCAGTAATTTGACCGCCAACTGACAGTAACATTCCTCCTACACGTGTAGTCTGTTTTTACTCCGAACTTAATCTGAAATAATTCAGTATACATACCATACCTCCGATGAAGAAATAAAAATAAAGAAGGTACACATTTTCGACAATTATACAATTTTTCAATTTTGATATCCCATCCCGGAGCGAAATCCCTGATCCAGATCGAATAACCAAGAACCACGCCTGCGATGGAATAACGATCCTTCTGCAGAGCAAAAGGTGACTTAATGGCCGCTTTGTAAACTTCGACGTACGGGAGTTTACGGGATTACTGACCATACCCAGGCACACATACTCGCAAAGGCACTTAACCGTGTTAGAGGATTTCGCCGAATCTCGTATTGCTATACAGTATTTGATAACTGCATATCGATCGAAGTATTGCTGTTATCACTATTATCGTTGCATTTGCTATTACTGACATAAGTAATAATGATATTACTATTACTATTACTATTGAGAATCCTATTGCCATAGCTCTCCTATTAACAGACCAAACACTGACCTCCGTATAACTTGACGTAACAATTACCACTTTTGCCAATAGACTTAGTAGGAGAGAAGATGGATTTAGGTAGACATAGACAGTTTAAACTTTATATATATAGAGAATGACTGACGAAAACAAATCGAAAGGAAACTCCTCGAAGGTCCACCTAGCTCAAAAGGGAAGTGAATAATTGCGCAAGTCGCTCAGACAGGAAGGGAAAGAGGCGCATTTCTGTGAAGGTATAGAAGGTAACCTCAAAAGGAACGAGAAGGAAAATATACCTCCAGACGGCAGGATCCCTCCAGACAAACAAGGGACGGAAGAGGGAAACGAAACCGTACAAGAAGATAACACATGGTCACCAGGAAAGGCATCCAGTACATCAATTACAGAACCGCATACACCACCACATCCAAATCCAGGACCAGTGTTCATCCTAAATGATGGATATTCCACACCTTACCCAAACGTCTCCGACGACCCAGAACCCGTACGAAAGGAATCGACAGAGGAAGTAAAAGAATTGCACAAATTAAAACTAGAAAAATATACGGAAGAGGTATTAGCAGCGTATAAAGAGACCGGAATGGAGAGAGAAAGGTTATGGGATGACTTCATCACAGATTTCTGACCCCAAACTATAAAATTTTGGAAGAGAGGGACAGTGATGAAATGGTATGACTTCCTGACCCAAAACGGGATATACCTGGAAAATGAAAGAAGAGAACGTAAAATCCAATCCTTGATAAACATACTATATCACGATAAGTATTATCCGCCACCAGATTACGAGAGTGTGGAAGACAGAAAAGGAAAAGGAAAAGACGGAGAGAAAGAGAAGGCCGAAGATGAAGCTGAAGATTTATGGAGAGCCGAAGCAGCAAGGCTGGAAATTAAAGAAGAGAAGAAGAAAGAAATTGAAGAAAAGAATAAGTAGAGATAGATGAAAGAAGACGAAGACAAAAGTAGAAAAGACGAACAAGAAAGGCAGATAAAGGTAGAGGCTGAAAAGAGGGAGGCAGAAAAGGCAGAATCATATCGATGTCAGCGGAAATACCAGCATGTTCACCCAGACCGTAGACATAAAATAATCATTGAACGATGAGAGGAGAACGACAGCAAATCTGAAAGCTATGGGTCGAACTAAGTGACGACTCCAAATATCGGTCAACCAGGAGATGGTCCTCCAAGTGACGACGACGATGATCCGAAGAAAAGAAGTGATGACAGGAACTCAGAATATAGAAGAAGAGGAGGATACCATACCAGAGAACAAGGGGGGCTATGTGGATCCAGGATATTATAAGATAAAAACCAGTGCCAGCAAGAGAAAAGAAAACTTGGGATAAACGGGCTCATGACAGCATTTGTAGGAAAGCCCAAATTTAAAGGAAATTGGGATGAGGACCTAAAAAATTCCATAAACGTGTTTGATACGCTCGCAGAAATGTGCGAAGCCAGCGATAATGATAAGCTAAAGGCGATCCCAGTGATGTTAGTTGGAGACGCGTTGAGCTATTATGCCGTGAATGTAAAAGGATGAAAGAAATACGTTGAAGCCACGGAGAAACTTGAAAGCTGGTACAACAGCGACGATAAGAAAGATCCTATACTAGCAACTTGGCAAAACATGACCCTATCGAAGGCCATGTCAGAAGAACCAGAAGAAACTGAAGTTGGCGTGTTCAGGAAATTTGCAGCAAAACTCAACTAACTTCAAAACCAGCTAGATACATCTTACCACGTATATTTATTCCTTCGAGATCGGCTCCTTACCGCTGTAGATATCCCATCAATCCAAGCGCAACTCCGCGAACGAATACCATCGACAAGCCAAGAAACGGTAAACAGAGTAGCAAACCAGCTCAGCGACGCAAAGAACTCGGCGGGTAGTAGCTCAATGTGCGCAATAGACTACCAAGATGAAACTAGAGTTAACTATTCGCTCGGTAAGGTATTTGGCGGCGATGCGAAGGGACCCTGAAAAACCCCTTGGTTAAAGAAGAGAAGTACCGGAGGACGACCACCTTGTCGCAAGAGACTCTGTCCGGATTGGATGAAGGGTGTCAAAGGTTGCTTCGTCTGTGGCGAAAACCACAGAGCAAACCAGATACACAACAGAGACGAAGTGACAGAAGCGGTAAATAAACTGAAGAACAGGCACCCCCAAGCTCTGTTGACAGTAGAAGACTTGGCGTCGGTAGTGAATATGGTATTATCACCTGATGATAAGAACGAGGATGAAGCGGACGCTAGGTCGGTCGATGAGGATGATGGTAAAGAAGATGGGGAGATCGCATACATGTCGAACGAAACAAGCAAAAGGCTTGAGGCCGCGTTGTGCAACAACGCATACACGCACGGCCGGACGTTCAAACAGGACATTTCTGTAGTCATGAAATCAATGTATAATAATCTCAGACAAGGTGAGAACGGTATAGAGTTCAGGGGGATTACGATATACAGCTGCCAATCGTAAAGCCGTGATGTTTCTCAGCTAGTACAAGGAATAGGAGGCTGAATTCGGAAGGAAGATCCCCATCAGGCCACCAACCAAGAGGGGTTTGAAAGGTACAGGTGGTGACCGTGAAATAGTCGGCGAGACGACAATACAAATCCCATTTAAACGGTTGAAGGTGATAATAGAGTTGGATGTAGCAATATTGAAGAACGACTGTCCTTCAATTCTGAGCAACTGGGATATGATCACCAATGGTCTCGAAATCAGTCTCGGGGGCAACTACTTACACATAGGACAACTCCTAGAACCACTCATATTGGATAATTTCTTCTTCACGTATAAATGGACGGCAGATGACACACCTTATTCATTGAATATGGAGGACGAAATGAGAAAGATACACCGCAGCTTCGGACATCCTGGTGCAAGGGCCATCCACAGACTTTTAGAGAGGGCAAATTTGAATGAGCTCCAAGATGGAATACTAGACCAATTGGAGAAAGTATCAAACGATTGAAATATATTCCGACGAAATGCTCTAGCTTCACGTAGATTCAAGTTGACTGTTGGAACGGAGGATTTCCGTTTTAATCACCGAGTGATAGTAGACACCATGTTCTTGGACGGGAAGGCCGTCATTCACTTAGTTGATGAATGCACACATTTCCAAGCAGCAAGTTTTCTGAAATCGCAAAGTGCATCGGAGATCTGGAAGTGCATCCAGAGATTATGGATATTGGCCTACATGGGGCCACCAAATTTCCTGGCAGTACTACTTCCAGGAAATCTGGTGGCCCCATGGTCTAGTATACCAAGGCAGCGCATACATATCCAAGGACACGAGATCCAATATGGATGCAGCAGACATCACACTCGAAGAGGCGCCCTAGAGAACCCACGGTCTATTGGAATCGTTGAAAGATATCACGGACCGCTTCGTGCCTCATATAATAAATTGCGATTAACACTCGAAAAAGGGGAAGTAACCAACGCGGAATGTCTGCAGATGACCATTTACGTTGTGAATGTAACCATGGGACTAGATGGTTTGTGTCCGATGATACTGGTATTTGGCGCATTACTACGCCCGACGAGAACATCACCATCCCCTAAACAACTGGAAAGACATATGGCAATTGAAGAAGCAAAGCATGCTGTTGAGTCGGACCAAGCCAAACGCAGAATATCATTCGTGTTGCGGCATCCTTAGAATACAAAAGCTAAAGAGCAAGCCATACAATTGCAAAACCTGCCATCTGGATCGCCGGTGATGGTATATTGAACAAAACCAAAATGTTGACAGGCGCCATTCAAATACTGTGGAGGAGAGAAATGCTTTTGTTGTAGACAAGAGCTGCTTGATTTTATTATGCGTTCTTTGTCCGACTTCTGGGTTAGTATTTATACCAACAAGAAGTGGAGGTGTGCTCGGCGGTTTCCGACGAGCGGATGGGTGGATTAGAACACGTGTGTACGTGTCTAGGAACTGACAAATGGTGATGGGGGAGTTTGGACGGAATACTTGGCGGAGAACTTTGTTGTAAAAGGCACTGACACTCTCCTATTCTCCGTTAGGTCTTCAGGGATAATGTGTGTACTTGGTGGTGGTGGGCGTATCATACAAAGATCTGTGAGTTCCTTGTGGCGTTTGGCGCCCAGTGACTTCCTTAGTATGCCTTCTATGTTCTTGTTGGTTGGGATATGTTGGATGTTTATGTTGCCTTCCTGATGGTGGTCGGCTAGGTGGTGGGATTTTATTTCGATGAGTCGCCGTTTGCTAATTGGGGCTGTGTTCCTGCAAATGGCGATTACTGATGAGTTGTCAGTGTAGAATAGAGATGGGATTTGTAGGAGATGTATTTCGGCGATGAGGCGTTGCAACCATCTAGTGACTTGAGAAGCGAGTGATGCAGCGTAGAATTCGGCTTCGCATGTGGATAATGCGATGATGGGTTGTTTTTTGGAACTGTAGGAGATTGGAGATCCGAAGAATGTATGTATCATGCCTGTGCGTGAACGTCTGTCACTGTCTTTTGCTCAGTTGAAGTCGGAGAATGTTTGGAGTGGGTTCAAAGTTGCTGATTTTTTGAATAGTATTCCGTGCGTTATGGTTCCTCTCAGATAACGTGAAACGTGCTTGACGAGTTCGGCGTGTACTGTTCGTGATGGTTGCGTGTAGGAGGTGAGTTTTGAGGCAGCGAATGCGATGTTTAGACTAGTACTGTCTGCTAGATACCTGAGGTCTCCTACTAGTTCGAGGAATTTCTCTTGTGATTGTGGGTCGAGTGGTTCTGCTGTTGTGGATTCGTAATTCTGGTGTGTTGGAAGCGGTCTTTTCTTTGGGTTTGCGTCGATCATCTTGTATTTTCGCAGTATTGTGTCGATTTGATGTTGCTGAGACACGTGTAGCAATCCATCTGTTGAGAATTTTAGGTTCCAGCCTAGAAACGTGTCTGGTCTTCCCATTCTCTTGACGTTGTATTTTCTGGATAAGACGGAGTAAAATTGGTCGATTAGGGTCTGGTTTATGGATGCTGCGAAGAAATCGTCGGTGATGATCATGATAAGAAGGATGTTGTTGTCGAGCTTCTTGATGATGAGGCATCGGTCCGACACTGTGGTTGTGTAGTCGTGAACGATGTGAAAAGCTTTTAGATCATGGCTGTAGATGTAAGCGCCTCCAACGGTGCCGTAAAGGTTTTTAACAGTAGGCCGACTTCCATGCCGATGTGTTTAAGTTCTCCATCGAATCTCTTCTGTTGGTGGACATAGATAGGGTAATTGTCGTCGGTATTCTTGTGTGTAAACGCGCTGAAGATGTCTAATTGTTCCGTGATAAGCCCCATCTGGACAAAGAGGGTGAATACGAGCCTCAATGTGTCTTTTTCGGCGGAGAACGCGGCGGTTTTTTCAGGGTCGAAGTGGATGTTTGGGATCATTTTGTCACCCCGGATAGTGCATCGCGCTTTGCGCTTAAGGATGTCTCCGTTGCCGTTTCTTTTGTAATTATATGAGATGGTTGATGAGATCGGTTCGATTTTTGCTAGGACTTTTGAGGGGTGCAGCCACTGTATGAATTTCTCAGTGTCGAGTTTGTCGAGTTCATTGTTGTGGGCCAATCTCCATTCATCTGCATCAGGGGAACTCGTGCGTTTTCCTTGTGTATGGTGCGTCTGGTGTGGATGATAAAATGGTTGTGGGTGGCGGGAGCTGCGCTAGAGAATTTTTTTTCTTGTTTTTGAGGGAATTTTTTGTTTTCGGGGAGTTTCGATGTGAGAGATTGTGCTTATTGGTGGAGCAAAGGATCCGTGGTGGGGCAGTAGGGGTGGAAGTCGGATGAACGTATGTTGACGTATTTGTTTTGTCGTATATTAAATATTGTGATGCGTTTTAGTGACGTCGGACATATACACCTAGCCACCTCTGATCGAGGTGTCAATTTTTTGTTGCGGTGATGGTGGGTAGTAGGTACGTTCCGAATTGACCGAAAGGGAAGATGTGCTTCATTGTTGGAGAGGTACCGGTGAATCTTTTATATGGCGATTCGGAAGTTTTAGAGTGAGCGAGTAGGTTATATTTGAACGCGGAGTCAGTGATCGCGTCTTACCAATGCTTTGTGGGTATATGGGCATGGCTAAGTGCAGCTGGGGCTGCGGTTAGTAGTGTGTAGTTTGATCGTTCTATGAGGGAGTTTTCTTGCGGTTGGTGACTGGTTCTGTTTGTTGTTGTGATTCCAGTTGTTCTGTAGATTTCTTGTAAGTTAGGAGTTGCGAATTCAGGGGTGCCGTCACTATGGAGATATTTAGGGTATTTTCTGAATTTGTTTGCCACGCTAAAATGATTTCTGTTAATGGTAGGGTTATGTCTGATTTACTTGAATGAAGTGAGGAAATATGAATCTACTGTTAGCGTCCATTACATTGAGGACATATTTGTTACCCTGAATGAATTCCACTTCCATTGGCCCGCATGTGTCCGTTGATAGTGATTCGCCAGCGGAGATGTGTGTCGGATATATCTGTGGTTGACTTTTTTGTGTAGTTGCATTTTTGCTTTCCCATCCGCGCTGGCGCGGCAGGTGATCGTAATATTCCGAAAGTTTGATGGTGGGGCATATTTTGGACTGGAGCGAAGCGGGCGGTTCTTTTGAGTGATGAATAGAGGGTGTGGTTGAGTCTGATATGCCAACTGTAGGCTGTGGCCATTGCATGTTGCTGGTCATTCTTCTGTTTTGTGTATTTAAGAGCCGGAAGGAATCGGGATGATGATCCTAGTGTGTTTATGCAGCGCGGGGTTTGTTTGGTTGCTGAGGTCAGCCGTAGGTTGCCAACGAGCGATATTGTGTTACCAGGTTCGGTGTGGACTGGTGGAATGATGGGCGAACTACGTCAAACGGGATTTGTAAGAATGTTGGGGGTATCTGTTTGTTTGGTTTCGTGGGGTGGGCTCTGATTGTATTAGTGAAAGCTGTGGATTGCGTTTTACGTATTTCGGGCCGCTGGTGGCTAAGTATACTGTAAAATGGATAGTTCCAGGTTCCATGAGCTATTTCGGGCCGATTATTTTTACTTGTGTCTATTATTTTCGCTTCGTGTTCGGTATATGTGACTAGCCAGTATCGTTTGGCCATTTCGTGGACTGATACTAAGTTATTGGTCACGTGCGTGTTCGTAAGTGCATCTATTCGCAGTGTTTTGTTAGTGTCGGTGGTTATGTCGAGGGAGCCGCTGTGTGTACACGTGGATGGTTCATTAGTAGCGTTAAGAGAGGTCATTGGGTGTGTTAGTTTGGAGAAAACTTTAGAGGCAAAATTAATGTGTGTAGGGTGGGTGCTCGAGTCTAGACAGAGTTCAATCGGACCTTTTATCGTGTCCGTGTCATCTGGTGACGGGTTTTTTCCTGATTCGTTAGGAGCAGAGGTGGCACGAAGGCCACCGTCAATGAATGATTGTGATAGCATTTTTTGCCAGTGGTCCTTTGAACTTTTTATTGTATCGTTGTTGGTTGTCGAAGTTGTGGTCATGACGACATTTGTTCTTGGTCCTGTTTGTGATAGATTGTATGCGCAACCTTCTGGGTTTTCGGGGTGTTTGCAATTTCTAGTTTCGTGGAAAGAGATTTGGCCGTCATTTGAGTGCCAATTTCATTTTTATAATAAGTGTGGTAGGCGTGGACGGATGTACCCTGAAGATCCTCTGCTACGGTATGTGATGGGTTGTGAGCGTGGTGTGCGATATGGAGACGAGGTTGCTGGTTGTATGTATTCCAATAGTATATGCCGTTGTACACCATGGTTGTATTCTGAGGAGGGGGTAAGCGGCTGTGTTTAATGGCTTTCATGCTGTCTCCAACTTCTTTTATGGTTGTTGGTGGGTTTGGTATCCATGGTGATATGGATGATTGAATGCGATGGTCGGATGAGATGGAGTGAATGAGTAGTTTGATGTACGCTTTGTCTTCTTCGATGCGAGGGTAATTGGTGGAAAGAACGGCGGAAAGTGTTTCATCGTGTTTTTTTGAAAGAGTTCGTCTAGGTCGTTGTCTATGTTGAATTTGATTTATTTCGCTTTTTGTTTGAGTCTAGAGTGGTCTTCTTCGGATGATGCCTGGAGAGTTAGTTCTACTCTCTTATAAAGTTGGTGGAGAGAAGGGAGTTTTGTTCTTGTGATTACTGTATGGACTAAGGAGGTTGTTGGTATTGAAGCAAAGATGTGAGTGTTGAAAATTGATGAGTTCATTTTTTGTTGTTATTGGGCTGCGGGGGGAATGGGAGGTGGGTTATCATAGAATTTATCGTCCACAGCGAGTCCCTCGGCTGCGAATGTGACTGCCAATTTTCATGATTGGACTGTGGTGCGCGTTAATGGGGTTATTATTATGTTAGGGTGAGACGGTTGCATTTTGGAAGAAATATGTGATGAGTTTAGGGGTGATGTAGGGGGTGATATATCTGGTGATTGGGGTTCTTCCTGTGTTGTCGAGTTTTGGGAGGGATGTGCACTGGGGTGATTTGTGGGCACGGATGGGGGTTCGCGGTTTGGTTGGTCGGCTGATGAAGATTCAGATGGTGATGGTGGAGTTATATGGCTTATTATTTGCTGATTAGTCTATGTGGTTTGTGGTATCTGTGCTTCAGAACTGTGTGACGCTGTATGCGTATTGGTTATAGTGTGAGGGTATGTGTTTATGGGGGTGGTGGTGGTTAATGGTGGTGATGATCTGTTGATGTCTCTGTTTAGGCGTGTGTCTGCGCGTTTCTGTCTTTCTTTAGATAAAGAGAATTTTTCAGTGGCGGTGAGAGATGATACTTTCTTGGGTCCCATAACCTGTGGAGGAGAGAAACGCTTTTGTTGTAGACAAGAGCTGCTTGATTTTATTATGTGTTCTTTGTCCAGCTTCTAGGTTGTTATTTATACCAACAAGAAGTGGAGGTGTGCTCGGCGGTCGCCGACGAGCGGATGGGTGGATTGGAACAGCAGTGTACGTGTATAGGCACTGACAAACACATATCGGCAGATGGCGCTACTGTGGTTGTTCAACTGTCAAGAGGACGACGGTATTTCGTAGTACCTTCGTTAAGCCATACGTAAAACCGTTATGGAGGAGGGAACCCGACTTCATAAACAAGGAAAGCCAACAAGAAGAAACCGAAAGGCCCAAGGAAGATGAAGCACAATTGGCAGTAGAGATCGATGGGACAACTAAAGTGGATCTCGGAACTCAATCTAGGAAGGTCACAGTAAAGAAGGACTCGCTGGAGAAGAAGGCATTTCAGAAATCACGTAAGGCATTGTTAGAAGGTTTGATAAGGGACGGCAATTTCGTCACAATTCATGAATTCGAGATAAAAAGAAATCCCAGGATATTCGGATCTCGGTTCATGGATGAACTTAGGAAGGTCGGTGATAACTTAAAATTGAAGTGTCGCTTAGTAGCTCAAAATTACGAGGATGAGGACTCTGAATACATACCTACAAAAGCACCAACGATACAACGCTTCTCACAACTCATCGTACTTTCGCTGGCTGTATCTCTCCCGAACATGATCGCCTACACTCGCGACATAACCCAATATTTCATCCAGTCAACCTCCCAACGTGAACGAGATGTTTCCATACGCACCCCAGCCGAACTTGGGTTACCACCTGAATATATCTTGAAAGTGATTCAGCCATTATATGGGATACCAGAATCAGGTCTTCACTGGTATCTCACGTATTTTTCTCATCACGTAGACGTCCTAAATATGAAACTATCGACTTCAGATCCTTGCTTATTAATCAAACACCAAGACGGCAAGCTCGACGGCTTGATACTCCTCCAAGTGGATGACACCCTAGGGATTGGAAGCAAGGGATTCTTGTCAGAAGAGGGAATAGCATCCAAGGCATTCAGATGCAAAGATAGGACGATAATTGGATAAACCCCATATCTTTCAATGGAATAATGATACAGAAACAACCACTGAATAAATTCTCCATATTGCAAAGAGACAAGATTACAAAACTGTTCGAAGCCACGGACCAGAAGGTATTCAGCAGTCAACGAGCAGCAGCTTAATACATCGAAGTCAACACGCGCCCCCGATGTCTGTGCAGTGCTACAGCTCATCGCCCCAGGAAACAGACCAAGGATGAGTAC
>JAULBU010040807.1:0-14490 GCA_032358235.1 Odonthalia washingtoniensis | reverse complement strand
CGCCGCCGAACATCAGGCACATATCGAAGTACATGAATCAGAGAACGCATAGATGCTTTTCGAACAAGATATGTACTTTCTCTTGCCATTTGAAATAATAAAGGTGCAACATGCTCGCATAACATTTCCTGAGGGATTAAATGCGCCGATTTTTCCACTTCTAAAGCAAGAAGTTTCTGAGTCCGCCATGAATCGAATGACATTAGCTCTAGCGAAGAGAACATTGGTGCCAGTCGTCGCATCTCTTCTTCATCACTTCCGTCCTGAGCGAGAACACAACCTCCGTACCGAATCACAACATCTTCTGAAACACGGATATTACCACTACTCCTCCCGTCGCCATGTGCGTCATTGGTACCACCGATATTACTATCTCCGGTCTTATCTGCTGTTGTGACGACGTCATCAGATGATAAAAGATGTAACAAATCTGAAAAATGTCCGAGTGCGTTCATTCTTACTTGTGCATTTTCATCCATGAATAACAATCCAACAGCTCGAATAACATCATTACGTAATGCACTGTTGCGTAAGCTTCTTGTCATTTCATGAATTCCGGCAGCAAGGGTAGCTCTTGTTTCCAAATCGGAGTCACCAGCAAGAGATGGGATGACTCCGTTAACGTGCGTACTTTTGTCATCGGCGCATAGTGATGCAATGGCGGGCATGTTGAATGCACACCAATGTCGAACTGTAGGTCCATTACAAGTAACCATCAACCTTAAAGCATTTAATGTGGCTGACCATAACCCATCTCGTTGAAGTATTGGAGCAAGGGCACACATGAAATGACCATAAATCTCAGAAAATACTTCCAGTATGAGGTAAGTGTCGTCTGAGACAACGCGTAGATCCGACGCTGCAACGTCGGCAGCTTTTTGACATTCATTGACGAAAATCGGTTTCATAAGGTTATCAAAACTTGGACATGTCATACAATGGGATTTATGTGCTTCCGCAGATTTTGCCAAAGCACGTAAAGCAGCTGTTTTGACAGCAGCTGTGTCATGCATGATCAGTTCACGCAAGCGTGGCCACAAGTACCGTTCGGACACTGATAACGGTACTTTACTACCGATGGATGCCATAGCTTGAGCGATAAGTGCACGCACACTTTCATCAGGGTCATTGGACAAAGCAAGAGCTGTTTTGACGAATAGAATGTCAAGCTCAGTTGAATTTAACGCATCATTCACGGAACCAATAATACGTGCTGCGAATCGCCGTTGCTCAGGGTGTGATGAAACAGCACGGTCAATTGCTTCGGGTACGATATTTTGTAAAACGTCGTGTCTATGAATTTGCGGTAGTATTGTTGAAACAATCTCACCGCACGCGTCGAAAACTTGCATGTTGTCATTGTCTGACGTAATTTGTAAGCATGAACACGCTACTTGATTCGCCACTCGAAACGGTACTTTCACATTGACAACGAAAAATAAGGCTTCAGCTGCGGCCATTTGCGCTTCCGTACTCCACGAAACAGCTTCCAAACTGATACGAGGCACCATCACATTGATTGACTCCTGTGGGCAATGTTCAAGAAACTGTGGAAATTGATACAACACCGTAATCCTTTCTAAATCATTGCCATCGATAATAACTACCGTTGCATTCGCAACACTAGTGAGCACATCATCATTGAGAAGAACAACTTCCTCGCCGTTTTCTTCAAGTTCTGTCGTGCCGTAATTACCGGGCCCGGCCATCGTAATACTTGTGGGAACGTAATCGGCTAGGTTGTCAAGGTCGTTTGGGGGCGGTGATGTGGTGGCGAGAGCATTTTGAAGAAATCGTAACTGGTCCAGTCGATGGTCGATATCGAAGTTTGATGAACGCGGATGTGAAGCAAGCGAATCGATAGAAACTGACGCTTGCATGATGAGACGGAGAGGGTTGATGATGATTGGCGATGAGTGGTATGGAAGACAATGATGATGATGATGGTGAAAAGTTGACAGATGTTGTTCCGTTTCGTTTGCCCTGTGACGACGATGACAGTCCGTATGAGGTAAACTTGGAACGTAACCGGGATAAGACACGAGACGAGAAAAGGAAGTGAACAAACAAGAAAATATTTATTACGTGATGAAATTATTCACGTGTCCCTCCTTCTTTTTCTTGATTATTTTTCAAATTACCCACGTTTTATTGGTTGCGACCTCACTTTCAAATTCTTTTTCCACTTATTCACATTTCACCTCTGTCTTTCTTTTTGGCCCAGACCATAACCCCCCAAAACGACACCACCATTCATTACCACATAAACTGATTTCTCTCTCTTTTATTGCATAAACTCCATGCACCTCTCTTTTATTGCATTACCTTGCTTGCATGCACCTCTTCATCAACAATCAACAACCAAACCTTTGCCTTCACATTTTTGTCAAGAGGTTTACGAAAAGGGAATAAATTATGGGTTATTTACTGTAAGGCATTAAATGTTTCTGTCCAAAAATTCCAGAGAAAAAAATATTGAACAAATAGAGGGTGGATGGCGAGTGGGAAAATTGGGAGTAGATATTAGTGGAACCGGCATTTGCATGGTCGACTTGACTCGTCGGAATAAAAACATGATTTGTACTTTCCCCATATTAATTGCGCGAAAGGGAACCGCACAGCCGTCACCGTAAGAAATCACGCCGTATCACACAGTACAAAATCAACCTGTTTCGACCGTTGAACACACGATACAACACACATTCATCCCTATGAACAACAATGGGGGGCAACTGACCGGCCACGATCTTGACACACCAACTGCTGTTACAAATCTCATCAAAGACTTGGAAACCCCCTCCTGTGTAAAAATAGCAACAGGTAAAGGGCGATGCAGACGACATAAACCACCTGCGCCACAAGATCAACACCATCCTCCAGGAAGACTGTTACAGACGAGTTGAAATCTTCATCAAAAACAAGAAATCGTTATCGATTTGACTAAAATACAGATATGAAGCATCAACTATGGACGCTTAACTCAAAAGATGGGGTAAGACAAATATAATGTTAGATACTGTCACTCAAGCGTTTTTTGGAAAGATGAGTATCTCTAGTTACTATCACATTATTCATGCAATAGAAAAGACACTGTTAGATCGTTACTATAGGGTCACAGAGAAGCGAAGGGACACTATGTCTGAAAACGTAATGTTTAGATGTATTACTGAGATCAGCACGAGGTCCAATGAGTTGTTGGATGATTTAATTATACAGGAAGATGAATTTCAGTTAAAAAGTGAAACAGAGATGACTGAAATAATATATGGGGAGGACGTACTACTAAAAAATGGAATTTCATACACAAAATGGCTGTAAAAAGACAAAGGCGTGAAGACGAGGAAGTAAAGGATGTAGATACGGCGCTGGAAGAAGTATTCCTAATTGAAGCTACTACTCACTACAATGGGAAGACAAGAATGTTGATGTGTGATAGGAATTATTATAAAGACATGATAAAAGAATTTAAGGAAGATATACTCGTATGACAAAATTTCGAGCAAAACATTGGGAATTTAGGAAGGATAAAATTATATTGGAAACAGATCGGGTGGTAGTGGAGAAGTAAATGAGAAGGTAGAACGTAAAATTGGAGAAAAACGGCTCGCGCCGGAGAATGAACGCTTCTTACAACTTTTCGAGAAAAAAGAACGAAGTCTAGACATTGAGGAGCACAGGGTGTGAATTTTTGTCTCAGAGAGGATGGCTTACGCAGAGGAAACATAAGTCGTGAATGTTTTCACTTTATACGATTCCGAGTTCAGAAAGAAGAATCGGTTAAAAACTCCAGGTACATACTGGGACAGTAAAATTAAGTATCGAATTGATTACTGTTTTCAGTACACGGTATTAAAATAAAAAAAAAAGCGGAAGCGATGTATATCAGTGATATGGGGGTTGTCGCACTTTAGAGGAACTTGAAAAATAATTTCGAGTTCACATTTTCTTTAGATTATTATAGTTCCACATCACTGCTTCCCTTGCGCTACTCATTTCTGTATTGAAAAATTTCTTCTCAGATGTGGCATTGAAACCATCGAAATCCACCTGCAGCCATTGTCGGATGATGTAGTCTATATACCAGAAAATATATAACTTCTTGCCATTTATGTTCAACTAGTTTTCCAATATCTCATTTATGACACTGTACCTCCACAGCGCCAATTAATGTCGCCTCCAGAACTCCGGTTCTTACAGCGAAAATTTCAAACCAGGCCCTCGGGCGTTTTCACGGCCTAGTAAATTAAACATGAAATACCCTTGTGACTGGACGGGAATGCTATTTGTAATGAATTAATTCTACCTGGACGTTCCATCATGATATTTGTACAAGCTACAAAACCGACACACTCATTTTGTCGAAGAAGGCGCCCCGCTGGAGAAGGCATCTCCAGTGGGGCGCCTTTTTATTTGATCCACTATGCGTATCATGGTGCTTTTTTCCTCATAAAGTTCTAATAAAATTTGGAATAAGGTGCCCATACTTTTCAAAAAAATCTTCAGTAGTTTCCCAGAAAACTTCACTGAGAATACAACTTTTCACACCAAATATGAGTTCCAGATCCCACCAGTTGCAGGGATCCTGCATTATTTTCAGTACGATGCAGCAGAAGTTTATCTCTTCACATGTTTACCCCCTGATTTTCGTCTCCCTTTTGGGAAGGTGAAGAAAATTTTCTTGTGAAAGATATCCCCAGTGGGGATGTCTTTCACTCGAAACATGAAGTCGTGAAAGTACATATGGCCTACGTACATCTCTAGGTTGAAAAGGGGCAAACGAAGGTTTGTATTTCTCGCCTTTATTTGATTAACGTCTTTCTTCGCGTCTTTGTAGTGTCTATAAAATCCTACCTTACATACATGGTCGTGCCTGTACGTCGGACCCTTACAGCTGCAAAATTTTCTAACCTCCGCTTCTGGCTTTTCTTTGCATTCTCTATCGAATATGAATCCTTCGCTACTATTTTGTGCTTTGCCTTTTCGCACAAAAACCATTATTTGAATTCAGCCTTTGGGAAGCATATCCAAACTATTACCATTCGTGCATTCGTGAAACCTTTTCTGCCAAAAAAAAATTGACTTCTATTTTTTGTGTGAAAAATCCCTATTTTTAGGGGCTCCACCCGTTGCATACCCATTTCTATTAAGCCTGCCTCTCAGCCATCCAATCACCAAAACGCCTTTTTCAAAAGTAGCAAAACATTTTTAATGGTTATTTTTTGTACACGTTTCCTAAACATTGCTACAGAATATAATTTTCAACTCGCCATCTATAAAGATCTAGTACCACTACAGTGTAGAAGGTTTTTGACAAATTGGGAAATGTCGATGTTCAAGTTGAAGAAAATTGACAAAATCGACAACATCGACAGAATCATCTTCAAAAAAGTCTGGTTTCTGATTTTCCAATATTAAAATTTCGCACATGGGGTGACGAATGGAATAAATCACGCCGTTCAACCATTGATACTTGACCTACCAGATACGACAGTGTTACATGCGGCAGCTAATGTGGATGAAGAGGATGAGGAAGTTCAAATAATGCTGTAATGAGCACGAACAATTCGTGGTACGTTCTTCAACGTAAATATTTTTTCAGACAATCAATTCTTGACAGACTTTAGATTCAAGAAGAATAAATTGAAAACTATTATGGACTAGTTGTAATGTCCAGGCAGTACCTCAATAAACAGATGTATATGGACTGTGCATTAGATTGATGTAGAGTAACGGGACGGAGTGCTTTGTTCAATTATTCACATGTGCAAGAGGTCTTTTGGGAATTGGTTAAGATTTTAACGGATAAATACGGCTAATTATTAGAACTGCGATGAAATTTACTAGCACAACGATAGGAAAGGTATTCGTAAGCGATTAATGAATCTGGTACGACACTTGATAAATGCTGCCGATTTATTGACTATACCAGGATAAAACTTTAAGAACCAGGTGGACACAATTCATTCCAACGAACTTTCTACTCTGGAGACAAACGTTTTCATTGTTTGACAGACCAGATGCAACTACTCCTGATGGTCTCATTTATGTATTGAATCTCGGAGGCTGGACGCAGTCCTGATTTATCACTCTGTCTTCAGGGACAGTAGTTGGGAAGAAAAACTTTAACAAAATGGGTTAAAATACTATATTTTCGGGGATTCTACTTACATGTTGCCCAGAAGTATTTAAATATCGTTAGTACTTTTTCTAACGTAAGGGACTGATAGCATTTGAAACAAGCAGGTAAGTTCAGTTCGAATGTCGATTGATCAAACCTATAAGGACTTGAAGCATTGGTGGATAGACAAGGATTTTCACGAAAACATCAAGGTTAGAAAGACTCCAATAGCACTTCTTTGCAAGCCGTGTGCAATTATTCTCAAATTTTACGTTTGCTTGTATGTTGGAGGACAAATATACGATCAGTTCGGTGTGCGTGAACCGAGCTTGAAAGAATATATACGATATCATTAATGAAGTATAACGTTTATATAAAACTTTGTGCGAGGAATGAGCTGTTCGCGATTTTCTGCCACCCCTGCTTACAACGGCTAGGCATACCCTTAGGAATTGCGAATCTTCTCACCTTTTTCTGCAAGGAGGTTCTCTCTCTCACTCAACTCCAATTTTTCTTTCTTCTTCTCCAACTCTTCTTTGTTTCTCTCAAGAATCAGATCATCCTTAGCTCATTAACTGCCGTTACATTTTCTGAAATGTCATATGCGACTATCATGGTGGAACATGATGTTCCTTGGTTTCACATATTTTTGTGGTTGTATCATCATACGAAACTTTTCACACAAAGTTTTGATTGCAGGCATCTGTTTTATTATCCATGTGATTGGGTTAACGTTCAATATAAATGTGGTGATAACTACTAGTAGGGACTGCTAGGGAAACATGAAAAGATTTTCGACTTAGAAAGTCGAAAATCGTGTCATGCTTCCCATTACCAGCTTAGTGTGTGTTGTTCTGTTGTATTGACTGCAGAACAGAAGAAGCAGTTTTGTGGACTCGTTGAAAGAAAAATTTCGTAGTATGACAGTTATGAGTACAGTATCGAAGAAATTAATGGTAATCGGTGGTTGAAAGAATGATTTATTTGAGTTCACAACTGTGCGGGAAGGTATGATTTCCGTTCTTTCCATTCTGAATGACATCGTATCAGTTTCTTATGCTATTATGCTACGTTTATGCTGCGGCTGAGTTTGAATGTTGGCTAAGTGATGTGATGGAAAGATTAAAGATTCATGGTGCACTGGAAGTTTTTAATAACCCTTTAAGGATGAGAGTCGAATAAAACGGGTGAGACTGCTTTAAGGAAAATGCGCGTTTTCATCATAAAAGTAAAGAAAATATAAGAAAACGTAAAAATTCTCTAAGAAGGTACAAAATGACATATGTAAATTGATTGAACAAATTTTTTGCACTGACCATTCAATCAATGGCATTATTGCTCATAATTGATATTGAAAAGTACCACAAATAGAGTAAAAGAGATGGCATACCATACTACGTAGAACAGAATAATCATCTTAGATTATTGGAAACATAGTTATTATTTTCCCACAGATGATGATATTCCACGGTACACTGTAGTAATTTATCGGTTCATAATCTACGGGAAAGTAATATGGTAAACGAAGTAGTCCCACTCCACTTTTCACAGATTGCGAAATCAGTGGAAAGTGGGAGACAAGGAGAAGGAGAGTGAGGTGAGTAAATCTGACGTCAATGGAAGAAAGGGCGATGAGGTTGAAGATAGAACAGTAACAGGTGATGAGGACGTAATGAAATCGTATGGTGATGGGTGTATTCCTGCAGAGCCTGTAAAATGAGAAACAGGAAACGGGAAACTGCACTAGTTATATGCGATGGTAAAATGGAAGTATGAATTTTTTTTTGCGGTTCTACTTGCTATTGGAAGCAGTATGGAGATGATGTGATATCAAAAACAGAAGCCTAAATGAATGAAGAAGAGGACTTGGGGAAAGAAAGTAATATGGTGGGGAAACGAGCCTATAAGAACTACATTTTTATTGAAGTACGGTTATCTTGGTAAGTAAAACAGAATACAATTACCGAATTGTATTCTGGAAAGTATTCGCCGTCAATGTCCTGATAAAGTAGAAAGTTATATGGGATTTAAAGAAGCGAAAATATTATAAAACAACGACATAATGAAAGTATGAAGTAGATACATGAACGTCAATCAATTGTATCAGATGATAACAATAATATTATGGATATGGCCATGTATATGACGAGGGAATGCATACCTTATTTGACATTAATTGAAATAAAGAAAGATCGTAAATATTTTTTATTCAAAAAACATTATTTTCAAATAAAAAAATTAACTTCTGTAATAAAAATGACCTTAATCCGTGTAAATACAGCTTTGGGTAACCACTATATTGTATTACATAATCAAAAAGCTCATCAAGGCATTATAGTACCGTCGATCGCGCCTGTCAGGGGAACAAATATAAATACAAACTCGACGACAACAGACTACTGAAACGTATCTATACAACCTAACATGTCCTTTTTCCCACCACCGTCACATTATGCGGAAGGAATAATTTCAACCGATTCATTGATTCCACCTCCACTGCCAACAGGATACCCAGTTCACATCCATATTGAGAAAGTATGATACCATCAAATTAAATCCAAGTGAAAAAATCACAACGCTTGAACTACAACCACATTACATCCACATATAAATCCCCATTTCTTCCGCAACTACTTAATGTAGGTGATTATGTTTATTGTGAACTTTTGGAAAACTCTAGAGACAAACCTATCAACGCACACGTCGTCGCTTTTGACTATGTAAATAAACAAGCTATTAGTAAATATAATGCTAATAATACTAATATTCTTATTTCTATGATGTTACTACATCCGATGGAAGAAATCCAACCACAGAGACTTCTACAAATGGTGGAGGTAGTGATGGTGCTATACGTATATTTTCAAAAAGTTTGTTCTTATATTCATCTTGTACTACAGGATCTATAATTATTAATTGAAGGAATAAAAAGATAAGACAAAAATGGATTACTGGATCTGTCTTTCCTGTCCATACTCAACTAATAAGCAAAAAGAAACTTGTATATAATAGTTATAATTCAAATGGAATGATGATATGTTCATGTTGTACTGATAGATGTATCACAAAACAGATATCTGAAATAGCACGCACAGAAGAAAAGCTATGATAATGGTGATGAGTTTGGGGTAGATTGGGACTCAAACAAATTTTAGGAGGTTCTTGCAATAGAAATGATAATAAAAATAGTAATGCAGTAGATTGTTGGGTGATATAATAAACAATCTGGTATTATTTTTGATGTCTTTTCGTCGTCAGTCGTAACTAAACGTGGATAAATGACAAGTTTTAAACAAAAAGTAGACAACGATTTTTTCTCCGATTTCATCATATCAATTCAAAATAAAAGATCGTAATTTTTTTAAAAAACGTTCTGCAATGAAGTTGACCGCAATACGTGTACCTCAATGCGTGTAAATAGAAATTTGAATAACCAATAGGTGTAAATATAAATAGTGGATAACCAATAGAAATTATTACATAATCAAAATTAACATCAAGGCATTACAGTACCGTCGACCGCGACCGTCGGGAAATGTCTACTCTTGACTATTTGAATTTATAAAACAGGACTAGACTGTTCTTTCCCCAACCATCCACCGTTTCCTTCTCACACTATTACTTCTTCTACATCAATCATCATATGATGTCTTCCCACCAAGTCCCGCCATCAACATCACACCAACAACCATCATCAATAATATACATTGACGTGTCATCAACATCATACTAAGATTTTTCATCAATATCATTCACAAAACATTTCCTCCCTGCTTCCAAGCAAGCATCGAGATTTAATAATCATCCACACATCCCAACATACACACATTATATATGTTCACTCAAACTATAAATGATCAATCAAACACATATAGGCCATGTCACCCATCCCACACGCATACCATTAATTCGTTCGCTTCTGGACTTCCATGAAGCAGTGTTGAACTCCAATAGCGTCATCGATTCTTCCAACGACGCAAGGCAGAGGATAACCTCTATAAGACAATTATATATAACATATATTCTGCATACAACATGCAGATACTCTGTACATTAATATACAATGAATTTCCGCTTGCAAATATTTACTTTAAAGAAGTAATACAATCCGGTATACCGTGGTTAAACATCAAGTATTTAACCTTATTTCAACAGTAATTATTTATTAATCTTATTTAAACATCAAGCAACACTTAACTCATTAATTACATACACAAATCCTTACTTACCCCACGGACTTATACATTACTCCAAATCATTGATACAACTAACATTACGTCGGCGATGGGGACTATTTTAAATGGCTTCCTGGGAGTTACTTATATCAGCGAACAAACGTTTATTTTTCGTCTTCAGCTCCCTTTTCCTATGGAAAAACATAAAACAATTCACACGGAAACGATTTTACCTTGTGCGAATCCATACATCGTCCATATTGATGTGCTTTCTTCATTTTCATTTGCGTTATCTCGCACAATACTACATATATAACATCTTGCGCTTTTTCTGGTCATGTTTTCAAGTAAAATGTGATTTTCTATGTCGGTGTCGATAGTGACCTTTGGTATCACATATGGAACATTTACAATCGTAGCACTTCTCAGTTTCAAGTCTACATAGGTCTGTACCATTTGTACCGCCACTCTTCTCTTAAATTCACAAATAGAATATGACGTCTCACATGGTACAGTTATGCTTTGGAGAACTTTTATCACATTTGGGATAAAAGCATCTAACAAATAAGTAAATATGGACATTGTTACACGTTTTTTTATGTCTCATAGTACTGTTTGTACTACGGTATTGAACAAACCTGTCTCCCGAATTCATGAATAAATTATATGTGACGATAGGACTTGGAATTTTGAATAGTTGTTCTGGTCATAGATTCTGTACGAAGACATCTCTGTAAAGGTGCAAGACTGAGAACACATTCTACTGAATTTTTTTATTGTCCTTCTATATACAGTCTCGGCGTATGCGCTAAGTTATTAGTGTAAAACGTAACTACTTTATTATCTTTATATAGAATATAACCACTTTTTCCGGCTCGTTTCGGTTCCATGCTCCCGATATCCCCTTTCTCTAAGGCATCTAACAGTAACCATGATCCTCGTTCCTCATTCTACAACATCTCCGTACCTTTCTTTATAGCAACTCTATTAATCCCATCCACAGTATTGATTCTGATTGTTTCTAACATTTTTCCTCCCCCTCCGCCATAATTAAAAACTGTTTTTCAAATACGTGCCCCGTATAAAAATTATCAGTAGTGTAGATGCGGCCAAATGATATAGGGTAGACTTTAGTCCGGTATGACATCTGTAAACATCAAAGTGATGATGCACTTTTCTTTTCAATAATTCTAACATCTAACTTCCTCTCATATTCACTTCTAAGTTCCATAAATGTAGTACAATAAGCCACAGGTGGTGCGATTCCAGATTTATTACCGTAATTGTTGTCCCACATGGAATGTAGGTAAGGAACATCCCATCCCACAATAAAGTAGTACATTATACCACATTTTACTGGTTTAGACTTCATACTAGAACGTGCTGAAATCCACGCCTTGAATCTGAGAGTGTTTCGTCTAGTACACTAACTCCAACAGGGACGGCAACTGAAGTACTATTTTAAAGAAAATGTTTAGTCATTGCATGGGAATGGAACAATGGATTCACAACTGCCTTCTCATGCGTATACTGCGGATTCAACTGTAGAAATCTATCTCGTGACATTACTATTCTGAAATCATTGTTATAACCATAAAAACATTTTCTAGACCAGCATTATTTCAAATCATTTAATTTCTTTATATATTTCGCAATCTCTAAACCCATGTACGCATGTAATTCTTCAGAACTTATCACAGCACAATCAGAAGACTGTTCTCTCCTTCTTATATTTCCGTTCAACCATTGACGAACACATTCGAAAAAAGATCGATCCATAAAAAGATGAAACAGTTCTAGTTCTTTGCTCTTTGTGTATGTATTATTTACTATATAGTTTTACAATATATGTAATTTTGTACAATCAATCCATGTACGTATTTATTTACAATTTATATTCCTCTGTGTCCTTTCACCTTAGTCAACTTCTACAAGCTCGAATTTTTCTGCCATACCACCTTCGTCGTCCTCATCTGTGCATTCTCCTGCTTCCTCGAAATTGCATTCTTCTTCTCTTGCGTCTGACATGTAGAATTGCGTTTTTTTTTTGGATGAAAACTTCGGGGATGTGACGTACCTAACCTTATGTCATCGGTGACGTTGTCGTCCATCAGTTACACAGGATTTTCTCCCCATATCTGTCCCATTCCTGTTCTTCCTGAATTTTTAACTTGGCACTACGTATTTTTCGCATTTTTCTTGCATACAACAGTACACTGTCGGAACAGAGGTAGACTTCCGCAATGTGCATAAATAAAAATTAGAATTTGCACTTTTCCATCATATTAGTTTTCAGATATTTTATTGGACTTGAGAACAATATTGGCTTTTTTTAACCAATAGCTATCCTCTAATTCTTTAAGCGGTCTTTAACAAAAAATCACATTTTATTGGCTCATTTTCGATTGACTTCCGGTAAAAAATCATAGTCATTTTTTACACCATTCAAAATACAGTATTTGAATTCCTAAAGAGGTCTCAACCACTCAAAAATTCCCGTCCTTAAAGGGTTAACAGCCAGCGTCCATAAACGGTCACAACAACTGTTTCGGTTTCACCTTTCCCTCTAAAACTACAGAGTCATTACAGACCATTAGGTGTAATTATGTGAGTAAATTCTCTACGATATTAGTTTCGTAGCTCTATAAACTATCGCAGGCCTAATTTCGTATCTTTTGCATTTGGGATGACGTGTATCAAAAAAGATTTGTTTACGAAAACATTCCATGAATTTCGTATAACATAAATCCTGACATACATCCCGTAAGAAGCGCCTCTCCCAGCAATGAAGAGCCGAACGTTTCATCATTCTCTCTCGTCAGAAGGTAATTATGTCATAATAATATTATTATGGCTGGGTGTCATCTCGCAACACAGTGTTAGCTTTTGAACAATTACAGTGTTGAATTGGTCGAAAATAGTGTGACCTGCAATAATAAAAGAATGCCATTTGCCATATGCCATATGCCATGCCTTATGATATGCCATATGACATGCCATGACATGACATGATATGACATGACATGACATGACATGATATGAAATTTCAATTACATTATCACATTCGATTGAAATTAAATTTCAATTAAATTTCAATCGAATGTGATCACAATTAAAATTTAAAAGTTATATCAGATAAGTTTGTGATCACAATAAAATTTAAAAGTTATATCAGAAAGTTTGTGATATAATCCAAACTCCGAAATCCGCGCCGCAGCATCGTCTTACCTTTTTCAGTACTGTTTGGGTTTTGGCGGCAATTCGCCACGTGTTTATCTTCCACTCCTTACAAAAGGGTTTTTTGGTGATATGAGAATTGGAAAAAGAAATTGGAATTGTGTTGGAGAGCGGGCGGTGATTGGGTGAGCGAATGTGGACATTAGAATTGAATTACATTGCGCAGGTTAAATTTAAAAGGGGAAAATTGTGGGGCGAGGAGATCAGAGAAATGTTCAATTTAAAATGGATGGGGGGGTGTTGCGTTTGGTCCACAGGAATTGGGGCAATACAACGGTTGCAGTGTGTAACGGCGTTGCAGAAACAATAATTGCCATTGCAAGTTGTGGGAAAGGAAGCGGAAGCGTACAGTGTAAACGATACTAACTGAATGAGTTGAAATGCAGGTGAGGAAGTCAAAAATCCACAAAAATCTTGAAAATACTTTATGGAATACATGCATTCCGCAACGTCCATTAAGGCTGTGAAATCCCATATGCATGCAATGCGTGATTGCGAACACATCCACTTGGCATTTAATCTCCCACACATTGCACTCTACAATATGTCCGTTGGAACAAAGATTTTTTTAACTTGCTTTCTATTACCAAAGATCTACTTTACTCAACCGTCGCATCTGTCATTGCATTCTTTCATCTCTTTCTATCTCCATTCGCACCCATTCGCATCCATTCCCTACCTTAAAACCAAATCCCGAAGCGTCGCATTAACAAAATAAAAAAACTTAATCCGACATGATCCCCCCGCCGTCTTCTGCCAACCCCATCCCAACCCCGTCCCCCCAAACCCCCGCCACCACAACAACTGTTTCCGCTGCCGCTGTCGCCGCCTCCGCCGCAGCTCTATCTCCACATTTACAACATCATCCCCATTCCCATCCCCATTCCCATCCCCATTCCCATCCCCATTCCCATCCCCATTCCCATCCCCATCCCCATCACCACCCACACATACACCACT
>JAULBU010040806.1:0-34546 GCA_032358235.1 Odonthalia washingtoniensis | reverse complement strand
CTTCGAACTGAGTTCGAAGGGTACACGTACCGTAGAGCTGTGTGGTTGTGAATTTTATGCTAACGTAAACGAGCTTGTATATAGATCACAATCCTTTGGATGGAATGGTAAGGATCTTTTTATCTCGTAATTAATTGTCCGGTGAATCTTTCTACTTGTACAAATCCTCGTACGTGGTAAGTTGCAGTGGATGCGTTGTGACCGTTCAAGATTTGACATACTTACTGGACGAATTTAGCAGTGAATCATCATACGTAGTAGTAATGGAGGCCCTTATGTAGTCCGTAGTTGAACACCCATTCGTCCACGAAGTGTTTCGGCACTTTGGCTGCTGACAAACCCTTCATGGATACTGTTCTTGTTAACTACATGAATCTGTTCGTTATACCTAGAAGTAACTAGTAGACGCGTGATATATTAATTAACTCGCATAGAAAGTCGATAGCGACGGATTCTATTGGTGCTTCTGCCGGAAATAGTTAGATATCAGTTACGTTTTTACGCATTTTAACATGGTTGCGTGCGCACATTGGGAAGCGTCGAAAAGTTGTGTAACAATCGAGTGTTGATGTAGGCCAACTTTTCCTGCATCTATATATATAATATACCGTGATATGTATTGAATAAATATGACGGTATATTGTGGAGTATATTAATTTTCTTCCACATAGATGTCCGAAAAGTCTGGCATAATATTTTATGTGTAGTACTCACGACTTAGAGACGTGAGAGATGGAAAGTTTAGGTCCAATTTAAGATTTTCTTATGAGTAATCCGGCGTTCTTCAATCCAAAGGGCATTACCACACCATCATTGAGACGACTACGTGTGTTATTAAAGAATGCATCAGATGTTTTGGTTACGAGCAGCTCCTCGATGGATATTTGTTGAAATATCGGACCCATCGGGGTAGGGTCCGGAATTGTAGCGAACATGGCATTTGTTTTGATATCCTCAAGATAGTTGATTTCTGATATTTAGTCCATATAGGGTGTGGATGATGACACCGACATGTTTTCAAGAGACAGAAGTATGATTTCGTGGCTTAGTGATGGACTCGTTGATTTTGAAGGCGAGAATTCCTCGGAGTAGTCTTCAATTGTTTCTGAAGATGTACAAAGTCGAGAAAGTGCATTCGCTTGAGTGTTGGACTTTCAAGTTTTATATTGTACGTTTAAATAGAACTCTTCGAGGCGGAGGCGCCAACGCATGAGACGGACCGATGGATAGGCAGTTTTTAAAAACCAACCTAGCGCTGTATGGTTGGTGTACACGGTAAAATGTTCGTAGAGAAGGTATGGGCGTAATGTTTTAAAGGTCCAAATAAGGGCGAGAAATTCTCGTTCGGTTGCTGAATATCTCTTTTCAGATTTCTTTAACGAGCGGGACCAGTACCCGATTGGTTTTCGTTCCACATCAGAGTGCGTTTGGAACAAGGCACATCCAACTCTGTAATAGCTGAAATCAGTGTATATGGAGTAGTGCAGGCCCGTTTGAGGTAGCGACATGATTGGTGGAGTACAGACTGCCTCGATCAACGAGTTGAAAGGATACTGCATAGTTGCACAGTACAGTTGAGTATTACAAGGTATGGGTTTCCTCATACAGTGTCATGAATACACGTGCACTTGTGTACCAATGTCACTACAGTATTGTTTCGACGCTTAAACAGTATACGTCTTTCTGCCGTCACTTGATTTGGGGTTTTACCCTCCTATCGTTTTTGGGTATCGTCATTTGTTGGTGCGATATTTGTGTTTATCAGATAATTGTTCGTCCTGTAACTGTCTTGAGTCCTTTCGTCTTTCTACCTGTTGATGGTCTTCAACTTCATCTTTCCATTATCACGTCGTCCTACTATCATCAACCTGTGGTATCGTCATGCATACTTATGTTACCATCTTCATCTCATTGTCATCATCTGAGATATCTTCCTCGCATATCAATCTTCATATCGATTTTCATTTTGGATCATCATAATCATTATCTTCTTCAATCAATTAGTATCATCATCTTTTCATCATCATCATCTTGTCTATTATCATGATATTTATCATCTTACTCCGTGTGTAGTTCTTATTCCTCCATCTCCCCTAGCTTATTACCATCATCCTCGTACTTCATCCTCGTACTTCCTCCTCTCTGCCCCAACCATGCCTATCGCTTACAGTGTTCGTGTCGAAAGAATCGTTTGTGAATCGAATAGATGCTGTATAATTGACAATGACGGTACTTAAAACGATGAACCACTTCCACATTGTCTGTCACATATGGATCCCAGGAATGGAAAGACTTAATCTAGACAAATGTAATCCGCAGCTTCCAACATTACAGCGACTCCTGTTTCTGTTGAAAACCCTTGCAGTGAACCAGAAACACCACCCATTGCAAAATCAACGTGACGTTTGAATCTGTTAGAATTTGTTTCCACAAAAGAACAGAAAGAATTCAACTGACGGAATATAGTTTACGAACCGATCGTAGTGGTTTTGGGGAGGCTTCTTAAAACATTTCTGTACTTGAACATTCAGGACAGCCTAGAAGCCTAGACAAACACTCCTCAATAAATTTAATACTCCAAGGTGATGCTTATTCATTGGTTCATAGTGAAAGATGTTGCAATTTTCAAATTCTGTTCGTATCAATCTTCATTGTTAACATTTGTGAGAACAGGATACTTCGGATGTATTGAAATTTATTTCATAGATAATAATTCGTTCAGGAAAGCTGTTTCCTGATGATCTACATTATCCAATTCCAATATAATTTTTGTTTGTTTTACTAATTTTAGTTAAGATGGGACATATCACCCGCCTTGACTAGGTAGCGATGGAATGGTCTATTTGTTTTAACTCCATGATTTACTGAAATTAAATCTTTTGCTGCCGGTATATCAGCTACCAATGACGAAATAATTGGATGACAACGTCATGCTACACCATCTAAAGTAGACATTGAAATTAGTACCATTGATTCACGCCATAGCTGCTAAAGTGATTCCTATATACATTTGTGTAACATATCTATGTGTAGTTCAGTATCAGTTGGAGATGAAATACCCCAAGAGATACCTGATGGGGGGTACTGAAATTGTCTACTTGTATAGGTAAGTATTTCAGTAGCATACGCCATGATGTTATATTTCCTCTTCCGAAAGCTTCACTGAAATTTAGAAAAGTGATAAGGGGAAAATGTTTGTGCGGATCGTTGTTTTGCACTTTTCACTTTACAGCTGGAGAAGACCCACGAATGATCTTTCTCCGTCGTCGCATTCCATTATCCACATAACTGTAAGATCAATACTTGATTTTATAGACATCTCCATTGTTTTAGCAACAGAAGTACCAGGTCTTACATTGGTTGGGTGCGTCAAGAATAGGGATTTTTCTGTCTGCATGTATACCCTAGATGGAATGGTTGCCAAATATAAGTGAAGTTTAAAAACTATATTGAATCTATAACGTACCATACTGTGCGCTTCCCAGACGGAAGAAGCATGATTCTTTGCTCCAAACCATCATCTGAAGTGATAAAAAAATAATTTTTGTTAAATGCGTTAACGGAACGGAAAGTGGGGAAATGTTGAACGATTTAGGAAAGTGGTCACATATGGAATGGATTAATGGGGTTGACTGTATGAAACGATTAGTCAGTTTCGCACCGCACTTACTGATTATATACATGATAGCTCAACAAATACTTTTTATGCTATCAATGTCTTTGATACAAGTTATTTCATCAGAATTTGAATTGATGTCATCATCTGACATACTTCAGTTGTCCCCACCACGTTAGGTTCGTCTCAGCAATTAGTTTAATTATACTGACATGTTGCATGATCTATTGGAAGACTGTTTCCATGACTTCCAAGTTCTTTCGGTATTGCTAATCATTAGACATATCAATAACTACACCGACATGGTGTCTGTGTAGTTATTGATATATATATTCCATGCACGCAGTCATTAAAATATCGAAAGGAATCTTCACATGATTTTTATTCGAAATTGCAGTTGAGATGCTTGCAATCCAAATATTTTTTCATTATAAAACATAATTTCGATGACATTGAACGTAATGAAATTGGTAAAAATATTGTAAACGAATTTATAAATTGCGATTTAGATTGGAAAGTGAAGGATTCTGTGAAAACGTAAGATCATACCAATTTTGAAAATACCAATTAAAGGAAACATCCGCCGGCAGTGTGTTTACAGACACATATTGAAAACAGTACACCTCAACGTAATATGTTAATAATACATCAAAATTTCAATACCAAAACACACCACTGTGAAAATAAATCAGAGAATTGTTTGAAAAATTTTAGAAAAAGCAATGAGAACAATAAATTTAAACTACAAATCAACCTCTTCTCCCTGTATATGTTGCCATTTTTACATTTGTGGACTGGGAGGTGTATGCCAGCTCATCATGAGCTGGCTTATGATAAGCCAAGTAAAAAAAATCGGCTCAAAGGAAAACCGTCATAAAGGTAATGAAATATTTAGAAAGTTCGGGTCATGGTAAGTAAATGAGAAAACCAAAAAAAGGGTGGTTCCCATAATGATTGGCACAAATTTGAACCAGATATTTGTTCTGAAAGATTCTGAAACGGCAATAAATACAAAAAATTGAAAACGAAGAGGTAATAGTGCCATGAGTATGATATGCAGGCGATATGGGTCAAGAATGAGAAACCGTTTGTATAGCTTGTGGAAGAAACAATTTGGGAAAAAATCTCGACAGTTGCTCATCCCACCTGCAAAAACTCGAGGAGTTGAACGAATACATGACACAATTAACCCTTTAGAGGCGGCGAGGAAAGTGGATTATAAGATTTATTAAATTAAATATTGAAGGCAAATCATTGGTTGCAGAAATCGGTGGCGGAATTGTGTAAGAAACAAAAAGATTTTGGGCCGACAAAATGACGAGTTTTGAAATTTTTTAATGACTGTATTCCTTACGAAAGTTATGAGCTTTATAAGAATACAGGGAGGTAAGTGGCTATAATGAAAATATATTTTTCATTGAGCCATCGACAAGCTGGAAATGGACACTGTACTATGAAAAAGCTGTACGAAGAAGCGTTTTGTAAGTTTTGTACTTTCAGAATGCTTATTGTAAGGGCAGTTTATCGAGTGGAGAATTATGCCGAAGGTAATGGGAAAAGGGATAAATTCTGTCATAGTGCAACGGCTGTTCTAAACGTATAAACAGTAGTTCATGTCATCATCACGTAAAAAGGGGAGGCAGTGTTATCTCACTTCAAATCGTCGAAAGCAGTGAAGTCTACCGAAGGGTTGTCGACATTAAGAGCCAGCCGAACATCGTGTTGAATCATCCGAAGGAAGCCAAGAAGTAAGTGAAGATTGGGGAGAGGAGGAGTGCAACTATGATGAAGCTAGTGGATGGGCGGAAAGGACTATGACGAAGAAGAAGCGGAAGCATTTGAAATCGCAGAGTGGGAGCCAGCCGAAAGAACGAGCCTAATTAGTACTGTATAATACATCAGGCGTTGATTTCATAGAACTAAACTACATTTTATTCAACATGTAACGGCAAACCAACTCTTACAAGTCGCATAAAGAGTTGGGATTGTTTCATATGTTCATGCACAGATCTTTTTGGATGTGTGAGGCAATGGATGAATGGTATCATGAATCGAAAATATCAATCTACTTAAATGTCTGCAATAACGACGGAAGAGTTATATGGATACTTTGGACTGGAAATAGCTGCATCTATATCAAAGTTGAATAAACTGAAGGATTATTGGTCTACTAAGATGTTTTACGATAATTTATACTTTCGTAATGATATGAGCTGTGATAGATATTTAAAAATCAGGGCATTATTGCAGTTTTACTAGTCATATTATCACTAGGAGGAAGTTGTTGACGCGCTGTGGCACTCACGTACAATGAGTGAACACTTTCTCAAGAATTGTGCGTCTGTTGCTGTATTGGGGTGAGTTCTTTGGATGAGAACACAGTCCGATGCAAAGCTAGAACTTCAGCACGGAGTTATATGAAGTCCAAGTCTGTCAAATTCTGAATACGTTATTACCTCGTTGTTGGTTGGGATGTTCCCTACCTCCACTCAATGAGGGACAATAATTTTGGAAATAAAAGTGGCATTCTACAAGCAGTGTGTTACTGTACATTACTTCTTGAGCTCAGAGGAGTTTAGAAAGGAAAGTAGATACAAAATTTATCTAAAAAGAAAGTACATCTGCACTGTGGTGTTTTCAGATTACGAATCAATGCAAGATGCAACCAATGGAATTTTTATGGCTTTTCGTTACTAATAAATTTTACACCATGCATACTTTGGCAAAGAAATTATACATAATGACGGACGGTGAGGACAAGATGCTTGGAAAAGTACGAATGAATATCGTAGACAGTATAAACAAAATGGCATTGAAGAAATAAATAGTGCATATTAAACATTCAGAACAGGGATCTTGTTTACTGGTACACACATTGGACAAAGGTGTTGGACGTAGTGCAGAAAATACGATAGTAGGTAAAACGGGGTATGTGGTATTCAAGGATAAAAAGGTTGTTTTATTTTGCACAAATGAACTTGCGTGTACCCCTCGTCAAGATGTTGAAGAGTGTAATGTGTACACGTTAAGATGTTTGCACCATTTAGCACGTCTTCAGCGATGGATGGGAACAGAATCTATGACGAGAACTACGTTGCAAGTTCCAAGTTGCATCGTGGCGTATAACCAGTTTATGAATTCAGTGGATCTATTTGATCAGTTTCGATGCAAGAATTGTACCATGAGGCGAGATAAGAGTGTCCCCATGTCTTTATATACATATTATTTAGATGCTTATGTGTAAAATGCGTTCACCTTACTTCACAGTATAGCGATACAATCAGATGATTCATATCCAGTAACTGAATTCAAACGGAGAGTGACCATGCAACTGGTAGAACCCTATATGAAATTTCGAGTGAAAAGATATTCATTGCACAATAGTATCAGGGACCCTGTACCAGTTCCCAGTGCTGGATGTAATAGTCAACTCCAAAATATTGAGAAGAATATGCTGTTGGGAAACCATAACAAGAAGACCACGCACAGCTATTTATGTAAGATGATAAAAGCAGATCCTAAATAAAAGTGGACTTCATATGGTTGCGTGGAGTGCAACAAGGGATTTCATGTAAATTGCTTCACTTTGTTCCACAGGAGGAAAGATGTGGAAGAAAGAAAGAAAGAATTCCATACAATAATTCTGGATGCAGAGTTGAAGTTGAAATACAAGGTCACTAGAAACAGAAAAGAGAAATGCATCTCCAGCTTAGATAATTGTAAAATTCCGTAGGATGATTTTCAAAATAGCAGCTCATCAAATTAAGAACAGAGTCGTATGAATAAATTTTGAGTTTGTTTGAGTTTAAAACAATGTTGTTTGAATGAAGTATTCATCTTCTAATTAAATTGTAATTCCTGCTTTTTTAGATTTATTTTTCTTTGTTTTTTAGAATTTGCTGCTTGTTTCAGTTCTGCCATCAAACTTTCATTGCTACTTGCATTCCATCGTAAGATTCACCAATAAGAATAATGAACAACGGTCCTGGAATAATAGGAAGTGATAAAAATATCTGACCAGAATATGCATTCATCGTAAGCGTTGATAACAATTCGCGGTTAGCAGCAGTCCATAATGAATTAATGGGTGTAAATTGTCCATTGAAGGAATATGGTAATGATATTTTCCAATACTCCAAAAACCTATCCATCAAAGAGTTGTCCTAAGCCAAACCCGCATTTCAAAATGTTGTCCAAATCCTAACCGCAAACATAATGCACGCGTGAAAGAGGTACATTAGAAAAACACCTGCCAGGATCGCAACTACGACAAACGGATCGATGGCAGAAATCATATTGTAATCCCGTAATTTCCTCCCAGTCGGATTCAGTAATTACGTGGTGTGTGTAGCAACAAACTAGACTGGCACGAGTGTTGTTAGCAGTGCATAAGCCGTGATAATTGATGTTTTCTTGGAGTCATTTAACGACGAAAGTCAGAGGTTTTCTGCCCTGTACACGAGGCGGAGGGAAGTAAAGATGGTGGTTTACAGTTCGAAATGACAGGAAAGAAAGTTACTGAATGTGTTAGTGGTAATGGTGATCTCAAACCACAGGATTTGACCATATGTTACGAAGTTTATGTGATCTTATATTTAACCATTCTCAAGCTTTAGAAATAGCAATCGAAGCTCCTGAAATATTACGTTCTAATCCGCGCAGAGGTATTAAATAATTTTTTCTTCCTTCCTCTTTTTCATTGTGTTTTTCTTGTCTTTTCCTAGTATCTATCTCTATCTCACACTATTTCTATCCCTATTAATTTTCCTTCCTGTCCCTTTCTTGATAGTCTGATTGTTGATGGAGACCCATATTGTATGAGAACTGACATTCTCAGTAACCGTTGCTTCCTGCAACATCATTATACTACATCCCCACATAAACCTCCATCTAATGTGGTTCGTACCATGGAATCACAATATTTGACATTATACAAATGTCATTTCTATTTGGTAGACATTGTTGCTGTTCTTCCAATACGAATCTCTACTGCTCTTTAAATCCCATGTAAGTACCGTTGTCATCAGTCCATTTGCAAATAATACCATCCAGAACGCATTGCGGTAACTTCATCCGATTGAATTTGCCCAAAATGCCGTAACGTTCAAATATGTAGCTTTGGTATGCTTGCTTCCGTATAAAATTGCTTTCCACTTCCATCTTTCCATCCCCCATGAATTTCGTTTCTACCTTCTGCACAATATCCGTCCCATACTTCATCCAGTAGCAGTGCGACCCGCCACATATTCTACAAACTACCATTATATTTAGATTATGTCGTACAAGTTCTGGTTTTAATATGCAAGTATTCAAATCATCCTCACGTGAGAATTCTTCTTTATTCTTATCTTTTTAAACTATACTTTTCTTTTTTCCATTTATTAGTTTTTTCTTCAACTGCACCTTTTTCTTTATCTTCCCCTGTTTTGATACAGAAATTGGCCCGCGGTCAGATCTCCTAATTCCTCTTCAGTAGAAAATTCAGACAACAGATTACTGTTCGAACCATGTGCAGCGTCTGATAAAGATGCTGTGCACACTATGTCGCTCTCCACCCATGTCCCAGTATGGTTCCCATCTGTCCCTTTGTCACATACAACACCAATCGACATAGATGCGCTACCAACTCCCACACGGTCCTTCCACATTCCATTAAACTCTTCACCGCTTTCATCTGTCTTTTTGCCACAAACCAAACCAATCGAAATAGACGCACTACCAACTCCTACACTGTCCTCCCATATTCCATTACACTCTTCACCGCTTTCAGCACATAAGGCAGCTGGGATTTTCAATTGCGAAGCTGACTACGCACCGCACCTTCCACTTACTATACCAAGACAATTTTCACTTCGTCTGATGTCCGTTTTCGCCGGCGTTTCAACCATTTCGTGTTGATATGAAATACTACAGTTTGGCTAAAATGGCTGAAATGATATTTCTCCATAAGATTTGTGCAATCCCATTCTGAAAATGCCATTTGTTACCATTTTACAACCCTACCTGCATGTACGGTATATGGCATTACCCGAGCTACAATTTTGATATTTTGAAATTATTGCCATTTCAGAATGTTTCAGAACAATACGGAATTTTACAAATCTATCAATCATTATGAAAAGTACACTTTTCCATATTTCATTTACTTATTGAGACCGCGGTTTCCTATATGTTTCATTACTTTTATGACGAAAAACAGTTGGATTCATGTTTTCCCTTATCTGGCTCATAAGCTGGCATCATGTATGATACAGCTCGGCGGCTCTAAAGGGTTAATTGCAAAAACTGTACTTACAGACGACATAACCGGACATTCCTCTTTGCTTTCCACTTAACGTTGTAACTTGTAGACCTTTGGAGGGTAGCGGCGGGAAGTTTGGCCTTTTCGATTCTTCCAAATCATTCTTTGCACTGTGAACAAATTTTCTCATCTTGGTTTGCGTACAATGTCAAATATTCAGATATTCGTAACCGTTCGGAACGTGCATATAAAAAAATCAAGTTACCTCACCACTGTAGTAACTGACAGTACTACAGTGAAGTTTTGCAGCAATTTACTGGCTCATCGCTTCAGTTATTTCCATTTCATCCACTCACGGTACTCCATTTCTTATCGGGATCATTAAATGATCCCCATATGGGAAATTTTCCCATTTAGAGGATACAGTAGTTAGAAATTTTCATAATTCGTTTGTTGTTGGCCTGAAATATATGGAGTGTCCTACACAGTTCTCCTTAGCCAATGTAACCTCCGCACTAATCAATTTAATCAAACATATTACAGAGTTTGCTCGCCATCCTGAAATTGTTAACATAACCATGGTATAAATTTGATACAAGTGTAATTCTATTAGTATAAACCGGATTCAGTTTTGGTATAGTATGGTATATTGCAAATTTCTGGCAGAATTAATAGAAATAGGTTTCATACACGTGTCGTAAAAAAAACTTCGGAATGGTACAGGTTGGGTAGATGACTTTTAATTATACCAAACGTGTACCGACTAAAATCTTTGGAATTTTGATATTTTTCATCCGTAGAAGTCTGGAACGCCCTGGATACATTTTTAATTAAAATTAACAATTAAATATTTTAAAAAGGGAAAAATCCCGATCAGTATGGAGAATACTTGGAAAATGACATTAATTGGTTGTAGAACATGAAAAATCGACATGATTGGTTGGGATCATTAGTAAAAAGAACATAGTCAGTATGAGATATCACGTTTCGACCGAAACGGTAGGAGTGCTTTCAAAATTGGTACGGATTTTTTAGAATAATTGCCAATGTGGTGGATTGCTCAAGGCGAAATTTTGGGAGTAAAATTTGGCAAGGTAGTGGATTTATAACAATTACCCGAAATGGTATGAGTAAACGTGAGAAGAAAACTTATCCTTAATACCACCACTGCATGCTATACTTATAATTTATCTTCGTTGGTTGAAACCTGTCTCAATTCACACAACACTGCTTTGTGACCATGTACACCACACACCACACAACGAATAATTACATGTTCTTTTGTTTCATAAACCCTGCCCCTTCCCAAACCACGATCGTCAGGTATGTGAATATTCTGATTCAATGTCACTAAACGTGAAGATTCAATTGATACATCATCAATTTCACACTGAGATGTGAGAGAGAATTCAATACCATCATATTGTTTCTTCCAAGTCGTTGTATGAGGACGATTTTCTATGTACATGTGTATATTAACAAAGCCATGATTTTACGCAGGTACACCTATTCCATGCAAATACGGAAAGGCTACGATGGTGGTTTATTTTCATTTTTCAGTATAGGTATGTGGTTTTACAAACATATAATTACCAAATTTGATGGGGCATCAAAAATAATTTGAAAAAAATCGACCAAAATGGTGCGAGTATGGCACACAGTAAAAATCGGTATGAGACAATCCAAGGCATATTCAAAATAGTATGCGATATCGCCTACCAATTGGTACAAATCCCCATGAATATCGTACCGAAACTTGTCTTTTCTCATGTTCTGACCAACATGTAAGTCATTTTTGAATGTCTTCACCCCATTCACGTCTATTTCCCAACTTCCTAGGTACCGATCGACGAATGGCCCTTTTCAAAAATAATAATTTAATTGTAAATTAGAATCGGATAGACGAAACGTGTAATTTAAAACTTAAGTTTTTAAATAAATCACTCAATTATAATTTATTTATATCCTGTACCGATATAATTTATGAGTTACATTTTTCCTATAATTTTTCAAAGTGAAAAATCTAAAAAAATCAAAGAAAAAAATTCAATTACTTCCTTATTACTTCTGTTTCGAAAAATAGTAATGAGAATTCTTTTTCTCATTATTTTGGTTTGGAATTTATAGAAAATATTATAGAAAAAGTGAAAAAAAGAGAAGAAGCCACTTTTCGCACCTACATAATTTTTCATCCTAATTCTCATCTTTTCCTTCCCTCTAGTCACTTTCGTCACTTTCATCACCATCATCAGCAGCAGCAGCATCATCGTTATCTCCATCATTATCTGTGGTATATATCCAAATTCGGCCTGGTCATTGCTCGCTCCCAGTAGCCTTATCTTCACCTGCCAGCCTGTCCGACTTTGCCTCCTACTTTACTGTATTAGTGAGTGTGTGGTAATTATCACCTGCTTCTCAATACGGTTCCGCTGACTGATTCGGTGTGAGGTTTGGTATCCTTGTTCAGGGGTGTTGTCGTGTCAACCCTACAGTAAAGACTAGGCTACCCATATCTACTCTAATTAGAGAAAATCCGCCAACTCTGTTCGCCATCGGACGTCAAGTAAATCCCTAATGAGCGACGCTAAAACCCTCACCTTTCAGTGCGGTATCTTCTTGGTGTTTGATGTAAACGTCAGTCCGTCTTTGTCATGACGAAGTAGATGTAAATCTATGTTTGTTGTTCGTTAAAATCTGTATGTGTTCATATATTATTAATGATCAGTAGATAGGAATCCGCATTATATAACCTATCATGTGTGTGCCGGGTCCCATGTCGTCGTGATGATTACTACACGTGTAGATAGACTTTTGTGTCCGGTTAGGTGCATTCTGAGTTTATACACCTGTGGTGCAAACTGTATACAATGGTCCAGGTGGTTTCTCCCTGGATTGTGTTCCCCGCTAGGTGTACTGTATTTTACTCGTATTGTTTCCATTTTGGCTTTGGCTCCTGCTAGCTATCTCTGTCTAGTGTAATTGTTGTGTATCAGTACGTGTAACCCTTTAATTAATTGAATCTGAGCTGTAGTATTACAACGTTCATTGATAGTACATGTTAATTCCCCCTGTTATTGTCATCTGTTCCCTCTGCCTGAGCTTCTCCTTCTGATTGCGCAATCAAATTGTTCGCGTCGATAGTATTATTCGATATTATCATTATCAATCTCATCATCACCCTAATCATCATGATTACCTTGCATTTTTGCACCCGGAAGAGCAGGGACCATCAGCTGCTGATCTTCTTGAACATCCCTTTCTCAAAGATTAGGAGAGAGATGAAAGAAAATCAAGTAACTAGTCGGTAGTGAAATGGAAGCACACTGCTGTGAAAATTGCTTTCGGATATCTCAATGGAGTCCCATTATTAATGTTAAAGACATAATTTTTCCACATTGCATGGTTCTTTATGTCACTCAAAAATCTGGATCATCCTGATCCAGATTTTTGGAGGTGGAGGCGGAAGTGGAGGTCCACTTCGTTACGAGGTGGACCTCCACTTTCACCTCCACAACTACCACCTTGAAGTCCACTATCCCCTCCTCCACCACAATCTCTACCACCACCACAAAAGAAGTAGAAAAAGGTAATTAAAACATGACATACTTTAGTAATCTAAAACCAAATCATTGCATGGGTTGAAACTAATATGCAAGAATATTCTGTACTGTAGAACATTATATGCAGCGGTACATTACCTAATAAATATACACCCCCTCTATCTCTAGCTGATTGAACAGAATGGAGAAGAACTCCTATACAGATAAGCAGATAAGCTTGCTGAATGGGGGACGAAAACACACTTCTTAGGACAAATTGTGGTCTTCACACCAGCCAAACGTTCCGATTTTATTTCGTTTCATCACCCACACACACTGCTGGACATATAAATATGTGAAAACTCACGTCTGAGATTGTGTAACAGTATTCCGCTTTCAGTTTAATTTTCTCCATCGTCTTGTATAGTCATTTCGGTCAATAATAATATAATATATTAAACAATTCGCATACCCCAATGAAGTAACATAGTTTACTTCGCAAAGAGGAAGATATCTTCACGTACCACAACAACAAACTGCTCCTTTTGCCTCAACTATTCAAACCAACATTACATGCGATCAACAGCAATGGAGAATGGAAAACATGATAGGTTCCTTGGGATATTCTGCTATCACTTCCTTTCGTTACTATGTAAGCAACAAATGGGGTGCATTTATCTAATGGAAATTAAGTTTTGCCTCCGTCCATCTCTGCATCATTCTCAGGGACAACAACATCTCATTTGGTGACGCACAACATTATATAATCTATACATCAAACCGAAAATATTGTTCAATTATGAAATAGTCCTTTCCCGATACTCCCGGGACAAGATCTACTACTTCTAGACAGTAGAAAGACGAAAAGAAGGAATCCCCAACGTTATATACGTATTGAAAAGATACAGTCAACCAGCATCAACTTTACCGAAACATTATCTACCCCTTTAAATTATGTCATGCATACAAACCAGTACCGTACATATTCTCAATGGGAAAGAAGACTCCTTGACATTTAGCTTTATACGTGCTTATCAAAGTAATACATTATATTTATAATATTTGTGAAGGAATCCATTCATATATACAATGAAACTAAGGTAAAATGTTTCACATATTGTAATAGTTTCAAAACGGTTAAACCATTTCCAACATTTTATTGAAATAAAATAATACATGCTGAAGTACAAATATAGTCCTCACCATCCTATATTATTACCTCATACAGATATCAGCACCATCACCATAATCTTGGTATCCAGTTTAAAAACTGCCACCTTCCCTACGTCCACTATGTTTCCGTTTGCTTGTCATATCAACATCAATGTCATGAACAACTTCAAATTATTCGTTTTCATCACACCGTTTCATCTCACTGTCGCCACGTGCACAATTGAAGATATATGGATAGTAAAATGTTCTATGCCAACAACATATAATTCTCAAAATGATTCTGCGGTTAGAGAGAGATATATGGAGCTTTTTTGGATATTCAGTTGTGTATTTCCGATTCCCATTTCCTAATATTTCCAATATATTTCCAGAATCACCCAACTCCAATTCGTTTTCACTATCTGTGATAGATATACGATCACTACCGTTTTTGAACAATTTAATAATATATCGGAGAAACTTTTGAGCTGAAACTACATCAAGGAAGAGTTCCAATCTTGATGTGCTGTTCGTAATACTACCTCCTTTCTGACAACCGGTTCTTTTCAATATCGTTTCTTTACCATTTTAATCAGGAATTTTATAAGCATTTGACTACCAATCCGTACTTGATTAGATTCCAAATCCTGCCTCCCGTTCAGATGTTTCTTCCATGTTAACTTGAGCAACAGGTGTTCCTTTACCTGCGTAACTGAAGTTATCGGCAAGATCATGGCCACCATCTGCCATAGTTTTAGACTCACTTTCGAAGCAGTCAATGACAGCATCTATTCCTGCATATGGATGGATAAGATAAGATATAGATGCGTCACCACTACATCCCAAGTAAAATTAGCGGAAAAGATCAAGATCTAACCTTCTGGGTTCATTCTTAGACACCATATTAATCCCATCCATCTCCCCATATTCAACAAATATACTTCCTTCCGCAAATATGAACGAAAATTGCAATTCTCCAATACATCGTATTCATATTAGCCATTTCATCTATGCTAAATGTTTTCTCGCCATTTCCATCTGGAGAATGGGTACAGAAATATTCAAAACATGAAATTCACCTTCAGAGTTGCAAGTTTCATCCGTGAAATAGCTCCACACGGATGAACCAACTGTTCTTTTGATAAATCTTCAATCCCATACCTCTTTTAAGTACCAACAACACGGCCTATCTAATCATGTTACCGTTCGTTTTTTACATCATTGCAGTTGTAATTCTATGTAAAAGTACAAGTTATATCAGAGAAAAAATAAAAACAGCATTAAGCAGTGAACAGACGTACATACATAGACATAGGTTCATGTGCTCTGCACAAAATTATAACTAAATTCATAGAAATATTTTTCAGAAATCTCCTCCATAAATTTGGAGATGGATGTATTTTACTTCTTTGTACCTTCATTATCCTTATCATTATTTACTGACAATCCCCTTCTACCGTCTTTAATGCATGTTTATTATACCATTTACAATTCTAATACCTTTATCTGTTCTTCATTCTCTTTATATTTATCCTTCCATATTATGGCGGTATCAATAAGCTCATGTTGAACATGAATGTGTATAACTATTGTTTTCTTTGTTAGATGAACTAGTCCACATCAACTCTTGTTACTATACCTCTTATCTTCAATAAACCTGCGCTCAAGGGCGATTATTCATTTTCTACACCTTTGGTATGTTGTCTCCCTTTCCCTTGAGCTTTCACAGTGATCGGCATAGGTGCACGAGAATCTTTTCGTTCACCCGGCGGTGTGTTCCTACTAAAGATTCCTAATGTTGTGCAATAATGGAAACATTACTTTCAGTTTCACGGAACCCCGCACATGGTGATGAAATTACGTGTGCAGTTCTGTCTTCATTTGATATTTCACCGTCTCCACCATTATTCTATTCATTCACCCTTCCAACTGTTTTCAATTTCTTTCTTTACAGGTATTTTACTTCAATATTGGGCGGTATAACGTTCAAATTTTGAATACTTGCATGGAAAGGCACATTCCGTGTTATTTCGTTACAGAATTCATCCCTTGAAAATTTACCTATCTCATTTTCAATGGGACAGGAATTTATTTTAATATTTCCAACACTGCTTTTTTGATGCACGACATTACGTTCATTACATTTACCAAAAAAATAATGTCTTTCCTTTCTTTCCGCTTTTTTCCTACGCTTTAGGCTTCGCTTTTCTTCTTCATAATCTTTGTATCCATATCTCAAGAAATCACCAGATTCGGTTCATTGTTTTTTCGTTCATGTTGTTAGTACTCCCTTCCACCTTTCTTTACTTGGATTCTTTACTAAACGTTGCTAGCTGTACTTCTATCTATTCAAATATATTTGAATAGATCATGCCTTCATTCAACTCAACAACAACGAAGTTTGAAAACAAAAAAATGACTACGACAGACAGTATATATCCTGTTGGTCTTAATCATTTTTGATGTTTTCAAACTTCGTTGTTGACAAAAATGACTAGATGGACCATTTCTAATATTTCCATTAAACTGATCATTTTTAAACTCAAGTTAGAGAATGACCGCGGCACATGCTATTAACATTTCTATTCTGCAATAGTTTACAGTAAATACGGCACATGTAGCCACAAAATTCGCTCCTCAGTACTGTAAAATGTTTTCCATTTTGGTTTCTATTCTCACCGTATATGATTTACGGATATGGATTTGCAACACCACCGTACACAATACACAAAGTATTTTTTTTTCAATCAACTTGCTTTTTTGGGACGTATCTGAGCAGTTTATATCTCAGTTTGGGTAGGCTTTCAAAACCACACCCCAATCACAAGAAGTCATCATCTATGTCATCTTTAGAGGATAGTGCGGATTATAGTGACGGTGATGTTGTCGCTTTACTCGGGATTCTAGGCGTTCTCCCCGGTACGGGGCTCATGGGACCCGATTCCAATTAAAACTATTTAATGGCCAGACAGCATGGATGGTCGAATCCAGGTCGAAATCCAAACAAAAGAGAACATTTTCAGAATCCATGACCAGATTCAACAGGATGTACTTTCATTCGGAATGTATTTACGACAATGATGATTTCGAGCGACGTTTTTGAATGCCCCGCGTCCTTTTCAAAAGAATTTGTCGTGACATTGAAGGGCATGGAATCTTCACACTGCGCATGGATGCATGTAAAAAGGAGGGATCCCATCCGCAAATGCGTAATATAACTGACCTTCGAATATTAAGCTACAGTTACGCATACGACTTGACGGACGAGCTCTGCATGCTTTTAAGAACTTCTGCTAATGTGACGTTTCAGAAGTTTGTGAAGGAAATTTTGGATGTATATGGTGCGGAATATTTACGAACGCCTACAGAACGTGATAGGAGAAGAATGCCTTCGATTAATACGGCACGTGGCTTTCCAGGTTGCCTCGGTTTTTGGGACTGTCAGCACTGGGAATGGAAAAATTGTTCCATTGCATGGGCAGGCCAGTTCAAATGAAAGTCTAATAAACCCCCTTTGGTTTTGGAGGCCATTGCAGACGGTGAGCTGTGGACATGGAGAGAACATTTCGGATGACCGGGAAGTCTGAATGACTTTAATATCCTCGATTCTTCTACGATTGTGAAAAATATAATGAATGGGTATATGCCACCTGACTTTTCTTATCAATTGAATGGGAGAATGAGAAAGTTGTGCTATTATGTTGTTGATGGGATATACCCAAACTGGGATATTTCTGTGAAGACTCTAACTAATGGGACTCTTTCAAAGCAGAAACATTTCTCTGTAGCCCAGGAGGTGTTTCGAAAAGACGTCGAAAGAGCATTTGGTGTTCTTTTGTCTAGATGGCATTTATTGAGATTCTCATGTCGTTCTTTGGACAGAGAAATTATGGCTACAACGATGAAAGCGGCCATAATTCTACACAATATGGTTGTAGCGAAACGTAGGGAAAGCTATGAAAGTGGGTTGTGGAGTTTGGCTCTGACGGCCGTTGGAAAAGGGATGATTCTAAACCCCAATGGGAGAGAAAAGAGTTTCCAATGGAATAAACGAACAAACGAAATTATAGATAATTCATGGTGTTCAAGCGTCCTTGAGACAGACAAAGTGATTACTGATGAAACTGAACACTTTTCACTGAAAGCAGCACTCATCGATCATTTGTGGAATTTGAAAAGCGAAAGATAGAATTTTTGTGATACTCTCTGGGTTATCTTCATTTTCTATTGCTAATGAAACAAATTTATCTGTCCCACTTTCTGCCCTGTCTTTGCTTAGCTTTCGGTAGTGTTGATCTCATTAATATTGTCGGTTACGTTATCGGTTTGTTGTTGCTGTGTAATATGAGCATCGACGCTGGAACAATCATCTTCAGTATTTGTAGCACCTGCGTTATCATCTTGAAGCATATGCGATCACTTCAGATGATTACGTAACGTTTTGAACGCGAGGTGGTTGTTCCAAGCAGATTGCTCAAGATGTTTGTAGTCATAAGACATTTTGGAAACTTTTCCGACATGGATCGCGATAGCCATGGAAAGCGTTTGATTTTCCGTCACGCCAGTTGGTCGACATACGTGAATCATTCAAAGTCCACGACGAAACTTTTGCAGATCTGCGCTCATTTGATCGAACTTATTTTTCGCAGACTTAGCAGAGCGAGACGCATATCTTGCTTGTGACGCCCCGTCCTTCGGCACACGAAGTAGGAACTCTTTGTGCAATGTTGAAGCAAAACAACCAGCAGTTTGGTCAATCCCAACAATTCGGTCTTCACTTGCGGCCACTCATGCCCTTGTGAGATCACAAAGCTCTTCCGCCAACCAAGAAGCGCCACGTCCTATGATGATTTTTGAAAGCAGGGTTGACCGTCGGCGATGAATAGGTCGTTGAGATTGGTCGCATTTGTCACTCGTAGTGGTTTGAACACAGAGCGGCGTTGTCCGTTTCAAATCAAACGCACCCGAAAATAAGTCAAATCTTGTTGATGAAGTACACGTTTGCAACATGGCATGTCATATGCCATTTTACTAAGATAGAAATAAGGATACGACAGTCTCTATTTTTTTAAAAATTTGGAAATTTTTGTCCGTATTATAAATTTTAGAGACATGTGTTCAATTAAATTGATGCGGGGTGTTGGCGAATTTTCCATATCCTAAAAAATTAAATTATTTTTCAGAATAGATCATGCAGTGGTCATGCTCTTTTGGATAATTCATATTCCATTTAGAATCGATTTTCATAAACTTCATTAATTTTTTATGGTGTATTCACCAACCGTTGATTACATTTTACAGTCTATTTACAGTATAAAATCCAATAAGTGGCCGTTAAATGACCGGCGAATGGTCAATACAGTACTATACTGTGGCGCTGTACTGTACAGATCGACCTCAGTTTTGAATGTTCAAGTACACGCCACATCTCAACCAATCCTTTGCTGGCAAATGGCACGAATGGCGGCTAAGTGGTCAATCTCAGCGCTGAATGGCGGATCAATGGAAGACGAACGGCTGCCGATTGAAATTTCACCCGACATTCAGCAACCACTCCTCAATTTTTTAACTGACGCTGAGGTTCGGTAGGTCCCTTTTCAATTTTTGTTACCCGCCACTCGCCTGCCATCCAACAGTCAGCCACTCGCCATCCGACCGCCACGAAAAGAAGTTTTTCTACTAGGGAATGGAAATGACCTCAAATTGCATGTCAAATTCATGGTAGAACTATCACATGTGATATTACTATCTTGAACGTGACATACTGCTATACAAACTCCAAATGGCACTAAAAGACATTTAATGTATTCCAGATGAAACTATTTTTATGGAACTACAATCAAAATTTAATTCGCATAAATATTAATGGACCTGAAAAGTCTTTCAATTTTGTCTTTATTACTGAAATTATTAAACCCTCGGATCCTAGAGCTTGGTAATTCCACAAAGCAAAAATGGAAAAGGCAGAAGGATTAATACGACGTAAAACATGAAAGATAAGTTATTGGGAAGATGTTCCTCAGGGTGTAAACATACTAATAGGCAGATTTTTAGCCTTCAACTATGAAGGGAGTAATAAATAAATATGTAAAGCTTGTTTTATTGTTCCAGAACATAGAAAAATATGAAAAATGCACAAGTACATGAAACCTCTGTTTCTGTGCAGTATTCAGCCAATATAATAGTATAAATAGCCGGAATTTTCGTTTCCAATTGTTTTCAACGGATATCACAGAACAATATATACAAAGTACAGAAAAGCGCACTAGGATGTCTTCTTTGAACCCAACAGGGAGTTTAATCGAAAAGAAGATGAACTTATGAAACTATTAAAACTATTGTATGGTCTAACAGATAGTGGAGATTATTGCGGTAAATCGTTTAGAACAATCTAGAAAAAGACTTAGATATGGAATCATGTATATCCGATGCTTCCATATTTTCAAGAATATTGGTAACCGACGTATAGGTATATATGCTACTCACGTTGATGAAAGATTACCTAGTGGTAATACTAAATAATGTAAATTTACCAATATTACTGAGCCCAAGTTCCAATGCAAGCCAAGAGAATGGGATGATATGCAATTCTAAGGTATTCCAATTGAAAGTGATAAAGATGGGAGCATTTCAAATTTACATTTTAAGAATTTAAGTTATGCACTGGAAACAATACATTAGATTCGTCAAATGATTAAAGAAAGATACAGACTATCAAATAGTTAGATCTACAAGGTTAAAATTGTCATGGACGACGCAAACCAGACCAGATGTAGCTTTCGCGGTTGATTTATTAGGGGTAAATTAGTAACAAGTTCACTCTGATAGTTTATTTACTTTTAATTAAGATAGGAAAACAATAAGATATACAAGCCACTATATTGGGCTTCATATACATCAAGACCGTATAATTCGAACTGTATTAGGTAGTGAGACAATGCAATTTGTTGATGAATTCGGTATGAACAACTAGAATAAGTTTGATCTAGCATCTATAAAAAACTGAAAATACCTATAACCATGATATCCAATAGTTTATCGCTATTTGATATTGTGACCAGCACTACCGAAAATCGTTTGATGATTGACTTAAAAACTATTAAACAGCCTTATTATAACTTCGAGATTGATACAATAGCAATAGTTAATCCGACGAATAATTTAGCAGGTGCTCTAACGAAAATCAAGAACGTTAAATTTTTATACCGTGTCTTATCAAGATTAATTTTATATGGTCCCATTCAACAATGGGTAATCAGAACTAATACTGAGGACGGTGCTTTGGACTAAACTAGAAAGAGGGAATTTTAATCTCTATTTGAATAACATATTCTCTACGCTTCACTGTTTATATTTTTACACTAGTTAAGATATTTTCTAGTGTAAGAATTTGATTGACTACTTTTATGTCTATGAGATAGTTTTAAGTTTTGAGATACCTTTCTATTCTATGCTATTATCATATGTTCATAGTCTTATTATGTTTTATTTTTTGTTAAGGATATAAAATACGGCTTCGAAAATCCATTTCTTGCATTTTCTTGGAATCGATTATCAAATTATTTTTTCCAACAGAACCACCGTTGAGCGACACTTACTGCTTATATTTGAACTTTTCGTTTCAAAAAATAACGTAACACGGAAACAGTAAACATCAGCAGCATAACTATACAATTGAATAACATTCATGTGGATACATTGGAGGCTACAGTATATTTGTAAGGATCAATTTCATCCTCTTTTGATCCCTTACAGTATTCACACCTCGCTGGTATGAATGCTATTTACTATCATAATTTCAGTGCAGAACTGACACTGCGTGTGTTCAATTCATACCACACTCAAATTATACTTTCACCGCCACGTATATTCTGGGAACTTTCTAATATTTGGCAAATTATTTCTCTATAGGAATTCTTTTCCCACCCATTTTCCTTTTGTCTATCTTTTCTTTTCCCCGCCTTCTGTATAATATATTATTGTTTCGGTTATTAACTTGACATATATGAAGTACAAGTACCAAGTGGAGGATCAATGTACATCGTTTGGTATTGTGCTAACTTATATTATGTTTGTCAAGTCCTACAATCACCCCAGTTTGTCATATTTTACTTTTTTCCCCTCGTGTTTTAATTCCTTATACTTTCTTATCCTGCACTTGTTTCTCATATTTTTACTTTTGTTTTCGTTTGCTTCTACTGTGCAATTTCTTCATACACATATACTAAAAATTGATTGTACTATCTTTAGATTCGTATCGTAGTAATGTAATACACTGCGCGTCAAAACAAGGTAAAAACTCACCAATTTATTTGATGGCCCGGTGGGGGTGCTCCTGTAAAGATGGTGAATATTATTAAATATTTGGTAAAAATCTGGTACTGTAGTGGCGCCTGACCCATCAAAAATTGGTAGTAAGCCGAAGCGTTTTCTAATGAGTAATGGGTTGACTTGTTATTGTGCAACGTTCGGAACTACTGATTTGGGGTAAAATCGCAGAAACGACAGTGCAATAAAAGTACACTTTACTAAAGTTGAGTTTAACTGGAAGAATATTTTCATATCAAAAGTTTAATGTATATAATATATTCCCTACAGACTATGTAGGGAATATACGGTAGTACCGTATCGATATATCACACGTATTATACATTCATGAAAATGTTGATATAAATAAATTGTTCCACTTTCATACATGAAAAGTTTGGAATTATCATGACAATTATCATAAATTATTTGTTGTGCAAAAATCGTAGATACGTTTCAACAAATCATGGTATCCTTTATTTCTTACTACAGTGACACATACAAACACAAACAGACAAAAACTCCAACATCCCTTCGTAAAAATCTTTGAAAGTACCACTCCTGCATCTCGTTTCACATCTCCTCACTGACCCACACTCCCTTGTTTGGCTCTTTAATAGCCAAACAAAATAATAAAAAAGGAGGTTTGTCAGAGAATAAAGAGGTGTTGATTTAGAAGGGGAAATTGTTAACAAACAGTGGACATCATGAGACTACAAATGACTTACTTTTGATGATAAATTAATGACGAATCAAGTTGCAGTATATTTATATCAATACTCGAGATCAGGCTCTTTTGGATGGAAAGACAGATCAGCGGTTGAAGGAATGAAAAGCTGTTTTGTTTTCTGTGTCAAGATGACGATATACTCGTCTTTTTAATGCATTTATTGTGCCACCATACGTAGTACATACATGTATAAGAGCACATTTTCTCGCCAACTGATTAAGTTCGAAAAACTGAAACGATCTATTCTCAATCTTATCCAAAGTGTATAATTTATCCGTCACGTGTGTAAGACTTTGAACTCCATCCCAGCGAGTATAATGATGAATTAATGGTGGTTGCGTAGCGGTATGTTCTCTTTGTCAAACACGTCATTATGTATTCTGCTGAACTAAAGCTAAAGGCGCAATGTGCACGGAGCTCTGGCGCCGTGTTTCAGCACGTCTACAACTACATGTGCAGGTGGATAGTCCGCATCAAATACAACTGCATGCAAAAATATTATCACAGATGGCCCAAGATCGTCTATCATCTCAAAACCAGTTGTGGGCCCTTCAATTATATCTTCAATGAGTTTATTTAGAACCAAATCTGTACTAATTCCTGTCGGTGTAAGTGAACTGCGTCTAACTGACGCCAAACTGCGTAGGATTGGTAGAGAAAAGGCCACTGGTATGATTCAACAAACAACAACAACCTACAGATACCCTTGGAAATAGAAGGGACCGTGGGTTAAAGTCATCAAAGTAGATCAAAAACGATAGAAGTATTATCGTTTGCCACTTTGGAGAAATCCAATGTTTGATTGTACATTCTTTGATTTTGATTGATTTTGATTTATTTTGATTGATTTTGGTTCGATGATGCTCCCGATGGAAGTAATATGATTTTAATTTCCGTGTTTGAAGGAAAGCAAGGCTCAAACCTAATATGTGATATGTCACATGACTTGAACCATATAATAAAATCGCTATGTAAATTATCGTTCAAGCGCCAAAATATGTTAACCAAAACGCAATAAACATGGAATAAATCAGAATTTGATGGAATAGAATCAGCACTTATTGGAGAAGATAGGATTGTGAACAGATCTCCTGGATGTAATCCGACACGTAATTGGCTGTCATTTTTCTGATTAAAATCAATATGCCGATTACTTACTGCAGATACACCTGAGGTGTCACCTGTACTATTTTATATACATGTTCTATTATTTGGAACATAAGTACCATTATTAGCAATAACTGGATTAGTAGCCACTTGATCCACGTCAATGAAATTATCTTATTGGTCAGCGATATAAGTCAAAATAATAACTAATAACATTTAGTCGACAAACAATATCCTGAATCGTCATCCCGAAAAGAAAACCTTTCCAACAGTGAGACGTCGCGAAATTCCCGTTTTGCCGAGAAATTTCAGACCCATCAGATCCGGGCTATGTAAGCATACATTGATCGAAGGAATTAAAAGAAAGAAGTATTAGTTAGTTGAAAAGGAAGTTGAAGGGAGAAGTGAGAAAATAGAGAGATACAGAGAGAGGAAAAAAGAATTTATACAAAGCCAAGGACCTACTAGTTCTAGCCAAACGTCGACAACAAGAGAATTCCGGGAAGCCCGCAAAATAAAACGACCAACAACATCATGAGCCGAAACAGGTTCTACAAATTCCGGGAAAACATATTTCATGATGCCCGCATTTTCAGAAACAATGAATTCAATAACAATGCGGGTCCAGTCTTGGAGGATCTAATGTAACTCTATTATTCTTTGAATGCAGTAAATCATGTTGGTTCATATTTTCGACGTTTGCAAAAGAGTCAACTTTCCACGTCAAGTGCGGTGATAAAACTAAGCAAAATCTGAAGAGAACGACTATCATTCGTATCCGTATCATTTTCATCATCACCTATGATAATTATTGATTATGCTCGACAGAATTAATCTTTACGAAATTCTGGATACATTAATGGCGACCCTGAATCACAAACTACGCGTGTACCGTTATTAGAAATACTAAAATCATAATTTGCTATGTCATTTTCCATGTATTTTTTCGCACGTTGGTCTGTTAAACAATCAGTCACGTTGTTGCGGTTTCCAAGACTTTCCTCGGAATTTTCAATTTGTTTCGTCACTGATAGAGCTTTGACTGGCCATCAAAACAATAATGTATGTCACACCTACTAATTTCTCAAAAATGTTTCTCTATTACAAATCAAGAGAGATGATAAGATAGTTGGATTTGTTCAGTGTACTTTTTATTTTTCCGTTTGTCAACTACGCCGTAGTTGAACTTTAGTGATGAAATGTTTAAAGTAAACAATATAATAACTTACGGTAACAACGCTTTCTCCCTTCAAAAACTTCCATACTTAGTCTGCACTGAGCCTGAAATTAATGACAATAGAAGAGCAGTAAGAACGAGACCACCGACACGGAAACAAATAGAAGAGTAGAATTGTAAGAATTGACAAAACCCCAATCAAGTCCTGGTACAAGGGCGGCGGTCCATAAAGATTCAACGCATGTCTCATCAGTCATACAACTGATAATAGCATTAGAAGATAGTATAAGACCAAGATTGTGCATCAATAAGACTAAAACATTTTAGTAACGATTTGTTGAGATCCAATAATAGAGAAAATAATACCATTTTTCTCCTACGGAACGACCAACTCTTTTGAGCCCTTTTCCGATAACGGCTAGTCCATGCAGAGAAACGAGGTAGAAATATTCTTTTGACAATGTAATAAAGGAAAGAGATGGGGAAAACACTGGCAGTTAGGAATTAAAATGTGATACATAAAAGGCATGCGTAAATGTATCTTGGAATTCGAACTTTTACAATTTGCAATTCAATTATATATTGACTTATCGAACGAGTGATGTGTTTAGAAAGGACGCGACAGTTTCTTCCACCTTCAGTGGTGATGGCCAGTACTGAATTGGAATCGATTGTAATACTTCGATTTTGATTTTTGGACGTCGTTCTTTCTATGGCAATGTCATTTGCTGATTATCAATTTCATATACTTGTTTCTTATATTGATTAGACATTGACTGTGGCTGTTGATCATAGAAAATGTCTTCTAAAACTTGGACATTCTTGTCTTTCAATGCTTTACCTTGCGAATTATCAGTTGAAATCTGTTATGTAGTTTATGAGACAACAGATGATCGATAATAACGTTTGCTATTAACATCTGGATGATCAGGTCATGTGCTATCATCAAGAGATGTTAAAGAATCATGTTTCATCATAGATTGATCATCATACTGTCCAGGGTCGTTCGTTCTCCAAGAGAGGATCATCAACAGCTGCTGACGGTATGAGATAAGCATTATCAATTTCTATATAGTCACCCCATGTAACAACACTAGCATTATCATTTTTAATAAATTTTCTTCAACAGAAGATAATTGTGGAGATGATGATGGAGAACGTCGTTGTTGTTATTGAGCATGAATTTATGCGGAATTGATTGAAAATTCACGACTGAAATATGATGACGTTTCATCTTCTACCAAGTCTAGGTCTTCATCATCGTTGTATCTGGTGCTGGTGGTGAAGATAGAGCCGGTGGGTCTGGTGGTACTAGTCCACGTGAATATTATGGTGGCGTTGTCGTTATCGTTGGAGTAAGTTTAACAATCGCGATGGTGATAGTCGAAACGAAAGAACCATTTTTATCTCCAGCTCTCATACAAATGGGAGTGGGAGAATGACATTCTCAATTTATACATGCATTATGCTATATTTTGAACTCAATATATTTTTCAGATTTTATCGTGGGAATGTAATCAGAAAAATATCAGTAGTATAAAATCCATCAAATTCTTCCATAACGTGAAGTCCCCTTGTTGGACTTTTCACGTCCAGGGCGACTCTTCTGAACATTACGATGAAGACAAGAAGTGGGATTGGAAATTCTTTCTGCCTCCAGACGCTCAATACGTTGCAACAATTCCTTCTCACGCACATTGCCCAAAGTAGCTGACAACTCACCTCTTTCTATGGCTGTCGTTCCCCTTTTAAAGTGTATAGTATGTTATACCTTTCTTTTTTCCTGTTTCATGACTTCTAATGGCATTAGTTGATAGTAATCGTTTTGAACTTGGTGTACTTCCATAATTTTTCGAAACATAACTAAACTTCAAACCTTTCCTTGGACTACTCTGGCTCGACTTCGGAAGACTAACGCTAGTCTGAACACTACTTTTTAAATTCAGAATAGGAAGTAGGTTCGATGATGATGATAGTGTGATGTCATTTTTACATGTATTTTGGTCATCAGTATCATCTGCATTACCATCAAGTTGGTTCTCTCCATCGTCGCTAACAATTCCAAAATTATCCTTGTAATTACTGGCAGGACCATCTTCGTTCACAGAGTTTATCTTCTTTGCAGTAGCACAAATTCCATTATTATGTCCAATAATTTCACTTTCAGTTGAAGTTACTTGATCCTTTTGACGTTGTATCCGATTAGCCTATTCGTATGCCAAATTATCTACAAATACTCTTTGCCCAACCCAGTACCCCATACTAGCTTTCACTATTGGTTCAAGTTCGGCCAAATCCATGATAAAGTTGTCTCGAGCAGCCATAAATTCTGTTCGAGATATTGTGGAAAAGTGGATATTTCTGAAAAAGTGTATATGCCTACATAACGACCAATTGTAACATTTATAGCAATAAATCCACCCACAGTTAGCATTATGATATTGCCTAACCGAACGGGACTTGGAATCTAAATCGGAAGGCGCTGTCGAGTTGATAGTCATTGATTTATCTTTTCAATAGCATCTTTTAAGGCCCTTCCAAAACTCAAAGAACAAGATTTCTTGCTTGTACGATAAGGCTGCGGAATTACTCTAAATGGCCACTTGATGTCGTGGAAGATGATCATGACCACCATACTGACTTCGTGATCAGTCATGATGGTCTAAATCTGTGAAATCTAAGTTGAAGACATTAAAATGAAGAATATATTTGAGTTAGATGCGGCACTGTTGAAATTAAATAGAAAAGTATCCATATTTTATGATCGAAGAACGAAAAGAAACAATTATCCTATTGTTTATGGAATAGTTTCAAGTCCCGAAACGAAACCTCATATTAATAATGACATTTATTATATTAAAATCACAGATTTATTGATCCCAGATCAATACATTGGCGCATTTATCCCAAGAACTAGCTGGAAATTATATCGTTGATCCTGTGTAACGAAAACCGTAACAAATGTTTGACATTTGGAATTCACAGTGACCAATTGCAGCCCATAGTTGTTCCGCGAATGAAATGTGGATTTTTTAAACATTTAAAAAAAACGTAATTCAAATTTATTTCCAATATATTGGCAAACTAGCTCCAGCTTCATAAGCCAAACGCCGTGGATCATTGATAAATTCTATCTATGACTGATCCGTTGTATATTTGCCAAAATTCATATCGGTGCAACTGCAATCGTGCTGTTTCATTAATAACAGGAAATCTTCATCAATCTACGGCGATAAATAGGATAATTAACGAACTACATCCTCCAATAATTTCACCACTTGAGCTATTCCTACAGAAATAAATATTTCGCCCTCCTTCAATTTCTCATCCTAATCAAATCTCATCAGTAGAACAACCTTAAGTACCTAATGTATCCACAAATACAAATTTGTTCCGTCAAGCTTCTTCACCAACATTGGAACCTAATTATAAGAGCGTGAAAAATATATTGGAGGACACAGCACATCCTCAAGACAAAGAATTTAGTGAAGAAGTTGATGAAATAATTGAGAACGTACTACATTTCCGTAAGTTTGTACAAAACATAGTCAGAATAAATTTCTGGAAATATATCTCTAAAGTACTGACTTTGTTTTATTTATTTGACTCTACTAACATTGATATCTGTATTTTTATACCATGAAAAATTAACATTGAAAACTGAATCCATTTTCGGTCACTGTAGTGACCGAAAATGGATTCAGTTTTCAATGAGTATACTCACAGCTCCATCCAAACTTGGTGCATTCATGAAGAATCATGGCTGGTTAGCTGGTTTTCAGATCAAATTCCACGCAACCGATCCCATGATGGATGCCCATTAGCAAAAAGAGAACCAACAATTTTATAAAAGTTTTAAAGGGTTGAAAATGGCAATTATTAGAGATTCAGGTATTTCAATTTCAAACCATTATCGTTGTGATGGAAACCATATGATGTGGCAACAAATTGATGTAGTTACAGAGGTATGCCGGGGAGAAAGCAGCAAAGCATTCAAAGCACCTGTATCATCGTTCCAATACATACATATCAAAGAACTATTGGAAGGTTTGGTATCAAGTAAGAAAAGAGATGATGAACTGTTTCATTCATACTATCTTCCAAATATCAAATCAGCTCTTGAAAATACAGAGAATGATACATCAACATTTGAAGAAGTTTCTCGGGTTCATTATTTAAAAATCTGGCAAACAATGTTGGTGGATACGAAAGTATGCAACATAACATTTACTTATTTCTATCCGCAGATTTCGTGATCCCTTTTCAGTCAACCACCTACTGCTGTTGGACAATTATGTCAAAAATTCTCAATCTCCCTCCTTCCGTCATATTTCAACTGTCAAATGTTCTCCATCTAATTGTCATCCCTGATCCGAAGAGCCCAAAAGATTTGTTATCTTTTCTCTCCATGTACTGGACGAGCTAAGTAAAGGTACCGATTTTCGATTTTGGGATGGAAGTATACATAAGGTTCGCGGTTATATATTATTAATTTGCGGGGACATTTCAGCTCGTAAAAAGTTGTCCACTACAAAAGGACAGAATGGGTACCCTCCATGTATATTTTGTTTGGTTAAAAGTGTTTGGGTACAAGTACGCCGACGTATGTATTTTCCTTATCGTTTAAGACCTGGTTCTCAATTTTCAAGAAATAATAATCGACGTTATCAGTCACAAATTCTGTGGAAATACAATAACTTTGACGAAAGAACAGAACTCTCTGGCATGGACGCTGTAAAGGAAGCATCGGTAGCTTTTGAGGATGGTTCAAGGACCGAATTAGATTCTTTATTAACACAATATGTTCTATCCTCACATATTTCGACACCTTTTGGTAACTAGAACGAGGACTATAAGACCTTATGCTAGTTTCACTATTTCCCTGATGCACCTTTTGTATCATAATATTTCTTCCAGCATTGTTGGTCTTTGGATGTCTGATGATGCAGTAATGGATGACTTTTCAGTTTTACGAGGTCGTGCTATTTTTAACTCAGTAGATCGATCTCTAACTACTGTTTTGATAGGCCTGTCCACCGATGCCTGTAAACTAAGTGGTATTTCAGAATTAAGTCAGTTCAAGGTTACCGAATGGAAACAATTTGTTGTGAAATCAAGTGTTCCTGCTCTTCAAAATGTTTTTTCACCGCACCTCATGGATGTTTGGTGGACTTTTGTATAACTCTGTGATCTACTTAGCCGATGATCGGTATCTGAAGAGCATGTTAAGCCCATTGGAGTATTATCACGAGACTATCACGTCCATTTCAGGAATAATTATTACGCAATGCGGGATGATAGGATTCATGTCTGTAAGTATGTTCATCATGAGTTATTGCATTTGGAAGAATGTATTAGGTGATTTGGACCTATTTACTTGCTTTATCAATGGTGTTATGGAAAATTATATTGGAGATATCAAGCATCCATGTAATGAAAAATACAAATTTGTAGAATCAGTTATGATGAATATGTCATTTGAAGCAGCAGTGCTTTTTTATTTACAAAATCAAATTTGGGACGTGATGTTTTAGAAATGAAAGTATCGGACAGAATTGGATTCAGAAGATATAAATTGTTAAATTTTTCCCATCCTAGAGTGACATGTACTGTGAAGGATGTCAGCGACTTGACAGGAATCAACATCAGAATTTAATTATTGAAATATTTCGTTCGAGAGAAAGATATCAGTAAGCTGCAATGTTCATATCAAATTAGTGATTTAATGCTATTTGTAAGGTGGGAAAGACTACAGGACTATCGAAACATAAAATTAGCATTCGTTACTTACAAGTCTGAGTGTGGTTTTATACATGGAAGTAGAGAAGCTTTCTATGTAACTGGAAAATTTTCGGACATTGATGATGTCATTGAAGTTTTTTATGGTAAGGTAATTTGATTTTGGAGCTTAAAGTATTTGAAGATAAACATGTTCTTGTCCTATGCAGCTCGGCGGATAATATTTTAATTCAGGGAAATCACGGTGCTGTTTATGCAAAATTGTCAGTGGATGACAGATTCTCATTCGCATCCCCACACTTTCACAACGTAACAAGTTTATCGCACCCTGTGATTATGATGGAGACAAAGAAGACAATTGACGGTAGAACACAGCTAGAAAAAAGGACTTACTTTATTGATGAAATGAGATCATAGATACTAGACGGTCGACCCAGTATTGTAATGAAGAGGATCAGGTTTTTTTAGAAAATATTACGATCCATAGGGTGAAGATAAATTAATTAAGTGTTGGGATTTGGAACATAATATAGCAGTTCGTAATTATCATGGTCACGTTTCATATGAATAGACCGCTTCTGTACATCCAACTTTGAATGGAGTATTTACAGGTTCTCATGATTCTATTATTAGTAACTAATGGTGGTGCTACAATTTTAAAATTTCTTGAAGTGAAACATCCAGCCTCAAAAATGAGATGACTGCTGCTTTGTTGACGTTTTCTGTCTGTGTCGTTGTTGGCGGTGTTATTTATGTTTCTGTTGTTGTGCTGTATTGTATTAGGTACACAAGCAGATGTATCGTCAGGTAACAAACTATTGTTCGTACGTATTTCTAATATGCATAGAAATCCAAGACGGAAAAAACAAACGAAATCTAAAATGTCATTAAAGCAATTCAAGTGCCCGAGCATGTGTAGATTGTGCATGTATGGAATAGTACATTGTATACATTTTTATTCCTTCCCTCTACTTTATTCTTTCTTCCTTCCATTTATGGTGCTAAGTTTAAGATAAATGTCATCGACCGAAACGTTTAGGTGCAAAATCAGCCCATGCAATCAAATGAATTAACGAACTGTAAGGAAGACTTACAGGGCCAATTTGACAGAAATAAATTTGTGTAAGTCTCAATTTCAACACCGGAAACTCCTGCAAGACTCGGATAGGCGGAGAATTTGGCATTGGGAAAACTAGAAGAATGTCTGGTTCTGATGATGAATTTGCAGCCGCTGGATTACTTCCTATATATTCACAGACATGAGCGATTGAAAGTGGCTGTGGATCATTAATTTGTTTGCGATGATGAGTCAGAACACGAACTGCATGAATTATTTCATTTTTCCTGTGTTTGGATTGATGAATGTTAAATGAGGTGCTGTTGAATTTTAAGTGGAGGTAATGTCGTTATCCGATGTTTTATTCTCTTTTGTTATTGTAGTGATTTGGAGGCCACCCACAGGCAGTGTATCATTTTTATCGTTGTCTTTATTTGATCGTTTCAGGTTGATTTGGGCAGAGAATAACTATCTTGGGAAGTTAATACATATTGTTTCTGGACGAAAGATACATCGGTAGAGAATTCAGAACTTTCAGTACGGTCAATAACAATATGAGTAACAAAAAACCATTGAGTAGTGATTGAAGAATCAGCTCTTGCAGCTTATTGCGCTTCTATTGCCACAGAAACAATTTGTTTCTTCGTTCGTTTCTCAGATGAATTTTATCATGAAGACTTCATCAATCCGGTGGATACTCGATGTTGAACTTGTGCTTTAACTCCAGCTGCAGTAGAGTTTAGCGCCGTCGCTGTTACTGCTGCTGTCGTCGAGGTCATGATTGGCGTCGTAGGTTTTATGGATCGTTCGTTCTGTGATGGTAAGGCACCAGTAAATTTCACAGCACCGCCAATTTCAGCTGCTTGCTCTTGTATACAAGCGAGAGCTACCGTTCCTGTGGTCAGGGTCGCTTCAGCTGCAGATGCTGTTTTTGCTGTACCATTCGCAGCCGAAGTAGTTCATATTTCATTTTATTCTCTCCCTTTTTTATCATCACCCTACAGCCCATAGCCACTAGAATCTTACCAATTTCAAGTTGACAATCATCTGGTGCTAGCTCTGTCTAATGATGCCAAGATTTACTTTTACTTTCAGTTTAACACGTTAAATGAAAATAGTCCACTTGTCGCATTATCATCACGTGTCGCATTATCATCACGTGATGGTGTTCACACATGATGCCCTCGTTTTTTCTTATCATTTCCACCACCACATCCACATCCATTTCCATTACCACCACCATCGTAATTACTACCACCAATTATTTCATTTGATGAAGCAGCATCAGATGATCTCCTTCTTTCATTACCATTACCTGTTTGAATTATCACTCGACTGGAATATCTTCAGATGACAAGAGGTACTTTTCACGGATCCTTCTACTAGACTGTTCCAGTTGTTTCTGACCATTTTTTCTGACCATTTTCAGATCCGGCGTGTGAGTATAGTGGGACAGGGCATCATCATCATCCTCTCGTTCAAACTGAACGACGATATCAGAAGTGCCAGTAGGTGTTGTAATGCTGGGTACCATAGAATGTTCATGCCGTCGGAAAAGACGGTTGCATGCCGCATCTAACCGAGAGGGTCATAAACATCTGTAGGATGTGGTTTCCTACCCACGCCTCCAATACTAGTGAAAGCCTCCAATACTAGTGAAAGAAGGAACTGTGTAAATCCATGATCTCATACAAAATTTATCACCACCTCCACCTTCACTACTTTTACTACCACCTTTTTTCTTACTCTTTTCGACTATTTCATTAGAAAATTTGTACTGAACACTTTGTTTAGGTTTCAATTTTTCAGGAGATATGCAAATCAATCGTAATAAACGAATCCACCAAGGTACACTATTACGTCTAGCTTCCGCCATCCCCA
>JAULBU010040795.1:0-14492 GCA_032358235.1 Odonthalia washingtoniensis | reverse complement strand
TAGCAGGCGTGTTCGGGGAGGAGAGATCCCTGACGTGCAAAGTCGGTCGCGACGTGCTTCCCATCTACAGCATCACTAACAGCAAAAGGGGTTGGAAAGTTGAGTTGAATCGCAAACGCTTGTTGCTCGACGATTACAACCGGCGCCGTGACATCAATGCCACCCGTTCAACCATCCACTCGATCCCCAACTGGCTAGCCCTAAACAGCCGCACCCTTCACAGTTACTCTATAGACCGCTGGGGTTTTGCGAACTCGGGCCAAGCCACCCATTCCCCTAGCGATGATGTCGATTAATCCATAAAATGGATCGTCCTCTCTACCGTCAACCACCCATCCTTCCGAAAGATCAGATACTTTGGCTCAAAACAAACACACACGGCGGTGTGAAGACCTTCTTCGAAATAGACTTCCAAACAATCTCCGTCTTAGGGATCCCGCTCTCCGTTGATGATCCGTCAGAAGCTCCCTTCGATCTAATTGTGAATGGGAACGTTCTAGCGCCCACATTAACGATTTCCAAGTCATTCCGAGGCGAGATGAACTACAAGATCCGGCTCGACGACCACTGTATTCAGCACTTGGATCAATTTGTTAATATTTTTGCCCCCGGTGCGCGCGAGTCGGGTGCAACATCAGTCCGCCTCGTAAGCCCACCGAATCCCGTCTTCTGTTATTCACCTCACGGACAATGTATTAGGGCTGCCATTGTGAACGCAGTATCCATCATTGGAGGGTATGATTTTGAGTTAGCGACGTTTTCCAAAGGGACGGTGCCAGTTGCCAGTCTTGCGCAAGGGGTCTCGTGGTTCGAGAGAGTGATGAAAAGGTTCTCCTGTCTTATACCTGATCACGCATCCGATATTATCAGCTGTATTCTCAGCCAATCAACTGGAGTCTATCTCCTTCGCCTAGAGGGTCGAAAACGCCAAATTCCACAAGATCAATTGGTTAACCACGTCGTGTGCGTTGATGAATCAACCCGTATGATATGGGATTGTTCCGAGAAATTCTGCTTAACGAATTCGATGGATGGTATGAGCGCCTGGGTAGCGCAAGGAGTTGCATTAGTTGGAGTTACTGACATAAGAGTATTGAAATGTCAGCCGGGAGGACCGGAAGGAGGTAAAAAGAAGAAGGCGAAGAATACCACAAGGAGAGCCATACAGCGCCAGCGCAATTGTATGAGATGGGGAGTTAACGCGTAACCTAATAAAGGTGACGCGGGCGCAGTTCGTATTTCACTAGTCTGCGCGCGTGTATTGCAACACGACTATTATTCCATTACTAGATATCAGCGCGTACCTAGGATGATTCTCTCGTTTCACACGGCATGGACCGTAGTCCATCTAATGGAATGCTGGCCATTTAACACGAGATCCTACCACACGCCCATGCAAAACGAGGACCAACTCCCATACTTCAGACATACGCAATTTCTTCTCGTCCACCAATCCTCCATTAGTCTTCGGCTTATGAACCGTACCTATTCGTGAAGATTGGACCGACATTGTTTCCAACACCCGCTCTTCTAAAGTTGAGGAGCCAACACTCAATGGATTCTCTGCTACATAAATCCTCAGCTTAACTCCATATAAGAGTTCAAATAAAGACATAGATCTGGACAAGGGTAGACAAAGATATTCACACAGCGATTTAGCCACCTGATATTTAAAGTCTCCAAACTTCCCGGCTACCATTCTACCGATACTCTTCTTCAACGTCCCCACCATACTTTGAGCTTTCCCATTAGACATAGGTTTATAGGCTAACAATGTTCCTTCACGAACTTCTGAAGTGACATGGCCAAGAAGAAGGATGCATTATCGCTTATAATGGTCTTCGGCAGACCGAACGAGTTCAGAATCTCCTCTTGGACAAACTAGATTACCGTATCTGCTGTTTCATCCTTCGTAGCTCTTGTCAATGGCCAATTGGTGAGAAGTTGGATACAGATAAATAGGTACTGGGAACCCTTGGAAGACTCAGGGAACGACCCAGAAAAGTCAATCGAAAATACTTTGAAAAGGTTGCTCAATGGTCGGCTCAGGTTGGTGTGCTATTTCGGGAGGGGGATTCAATCTCTGGTAAGGATCGCAAGATTTCACATAGGCAGAAATATCGGGGTGAACATTAGGCCACCAGTATCTGTGACGAACTTCCTCGTCGTCTTATAATTGATGCAATAATTTAAGCAGTCTGGCTCTATCCGAGATAGACACCACCACATTGGGTCCTGACTGTGTTCTTCTGAGGAGATTATTCTCCCACATCAAGTATTGCTTGGATGAACGTCGAATGGCTGCACTTGGTTTCGCACCAATCGATCTATCCTGATTTTCCAGCAAATATGCCCTGATATGGATCTGACTTAGGAAGGGTTCCACCTCTTCTTCTCCCTGCTCACTGGATTCCAAAGTTACGCAAAGTGGATCAGCATCATTGTTATCAATCGGCACCAAACCCTGCGGCTCTCTGGACAAGAAATCAGCGGCTGTGTTCTCCTTTCCGGGTCAATATATGACCTCAAAAATCATACTCGGCGAGAAAATCCATCCAACGTGCAGGGCGGCCATGTATATCCTTCTTTTTGAAGATGTAGCTGAGGGCCTTATGATGCGTCACGAGCTTGAAGGGATGTGAAGACAGAAGGTATATGCAGAATCTTCAAGGCGAATATGATGGCCGGAGCTTCTCTCTCGTAGGTTGAATATCGGCGTTCGGCGTCGATCATCGTTTATCTCGCGAACTGCATCGAGTGAAACTTCTCATCGTCCTTCTTTCTTGTGAGAATGGCCCAACAGCTACTGCGGACGCGTCAGTCTCGACGAAGAAATGTTTCTCGAAATTTGGGAACTCCAAAACAGGGGGCGTCGTCAACAAGTTCTTCAATGCGACGAATTACTTGTCCATCGCTTCATTCCACATGTATTCCTTCTTCCTAGACGTCCCAGAATGAAACGGGGCTGATTTTCCCGCAAACCCACGTATCAAGCGTCGATAATAGCCAGCCAATCCGAGGAAGCTACGTAATTCTGTGCCTGTCCTGGGTCAGGGGATTTATTGGATGGCTTGTACGTTGCCCTCATGTACGCGAATACCACTCGAATCGACCACGTGACACAACAGGTTGACTTGCTCTTGGACAAAGAAACACCTAGAAACCTTCAACTTAAGGTTGGCGGCAGAGCCACATGCAAGAACTGTCTTCAAGTGTTCAAAAACTTCTTCGGTAGTATCCTAGAATACCACAACATCATCGAGGTACACCCATGCGAAGCACAACCCCGCGAGGAGATGGTCCATCATGCGTTGAAAGGTCTAAGGCGCGTTCATCAGACCAAAAGACATGACTTCGAATTTGAAAGTCACAAAGCGACATACGAATGTAGTTTTCTCCTTGCAATACTTGCGAATCCGAATCTGCCAGTATATGCTAAAGAGGCCGAGCGTGGAGAACATCTTAGCCCCTTCCAAATCGTCGAAGATCTCCTGAATTTTTGGAATAGGCCAACGATCACCCTTCATTCTTTGGTGTAGTGCCCTATAATCAACACAGAACCTAGGCTTACCATCTTTCTTAGTTTTAATCACCACCGGAAAGGACCACGCTGACGAGGCTGGTGTTATGATCCCAGCATCCAACATTTTGTCGAGCTCATCACGCACCATCCGATTATTATTTGAAGGCATCTGGCGGTCTCTCCAGTAAATCGGTTCATCATTGTTCAAGTCGAAATAATATTCTACCGGCACGTCTGTTTGATGAAGGTTGTATAGTGAACTAGCTACCTTTTCACTGCTGATCAACAATTCGGAATACTTCTTCTGATAACCCATTCCCAGGTGATCAAACTTTGACTCTATGTAGATCTCCATCTCCACCTGCATCTTAGTTTCAAGCTTCTCCAGAGACTGCTCACCCTCCATCTCCACGCACTTATCTACTTCACTGCTCATCATGATCACAAATTAGTCTTCCGTACCCTCCGATTCTTCTTGTGACGAGAGTGGGGCAGAGGAATCAGAAGTGAAATCTTCACTATCCGTCTATTACGTGAAGAGCTTGTCTCACATATAATCCGGTATCAATGAGATTTCAACCGCTTTCTTTCCCTCTCTCAACGATACCTTCCTCGTACCGAGGTATATAGTTCCTCCCAAGTCTTCCATGGTAGGATAACCAATTACAACTTCAAAGGGAGAACCTTCAACCACCAAGAAGTCAACAGCAACCAAGAGGTCCCCGAAAGCAACAGGTATCTCCTTCAGGATACCCACTATCTTCGACTTCACTCCCGTAGCGACCGTAATACTCTTACAGGTTTCTTTTGGCATCACCGACAACTTGTATGTAAAATCTTTCTACAATACATTCATTATTGCACCAGAATCCATCAACACAATCTCTGGTGTACCATAGATGTGAATGCTTGTCAACTTAATGTTCCTACGTCCGTGAGGCGTGTTCTCCACTGCCGCAACAGTTCTGATCTTCTACGAGGGACGTTCAGAAAACAACCGCGCTAAATTATTCTTCGCATCGACCGCGTCACCACGAAGCAGTTGATCATATTTTATACCAGTCGAAGTATTTTCCAACTCCTATATAGCATCTCATCTACGTAAATAGTCCGTCAGATCTGTGTTCTTCCCTTCTCGCACCAGCTTCTTCTTACTACGTACCGAACGACTTTCCTTGGGACGTGATACAACTTTTACCTTAAGGGATGGTTGAGAAGATGGTCTATTGGTGCATCTTCAACTCTTTGATTCTTGGGTATTGGTTCCCCATCCACTCTTCTTTTTACTGCCATAACCTCATCATTATCTCCATCTTCCTCGACAACCACATTCATCGAATCATCATCTTCTACCTTCTCTTTTATTGACGAAAATCCGTCTTGTCCTTCCTCCATTTCTACTGCGACATTCACACCTTCAGTGTTTGGGCGGACTCGAACCTGACAGGTTTCGACTCCATTGCCCATATTGCCTCATCTTTGGCAATTCTTGCTCTTGTTGGGGTTGACCGAGCAACTATTGGCGCCATGACCTAAACTCTTGCAGAACGAACACGTTCGATCGCGATGATCTCTACACCCCGAGTTGACGTCGGTCGTAAGTAGAGGTGTCGTACACCGAGGTTTGCTAGGATTTCTTCATCACCAACGATAAACTTGCTAATTGATCAGTCAAAGAGTCTATCTTGGCCTCCACATGCGAAGCTCTAGCATCAGTTCTTACCAATACTGTCGTGATCTTTATCTCCTTTGCCTAATTATTACCAGAAGACGATGAACCTTGCGCAGACGCCCTTGTTGAAACAGATTGATACACTTTCTTCCCTTTTTCGAAATCTTTTATCACTTCTTTCAGAGATTTTTGAACCGTTTCCTCGCGGTAAATAGCATAAGCTGCCATTTTCGGTGCTTGCATCGCAATATTTCGCAATAACCCAAACTTTACCTCCTAATTGAAACCCGTCTTGGAGTACAAGGAGTCAATTTTGGTCAACGAGTTATCCAAGTTGTTCGCATCGAGGGTTGCTTCAATTGCATGGTAAATGGTTACTTCCAATGCTTTACGAAGAGAAAATGTTTCGACGAAAGCGACCTTGACGGCTGCAAAATCCGTTCCTTCCTTCGTCATTTTTGGATCCTTCGTGAATCGTTCGAAGAAGAATTCGAATTCTGGCCCTTCCACATGTGGCATAAATGCGAATACCTTCCCCGAATACTTCTTTCCACGCATTGAAATGTTCTCGAAGTAGACGAAGAACATATGGATGTCACGTTCTTCACCGAACACGCGTGTTGATTTTGAGCTTGAATCGGTGGCCCGCCACGAGAGTACCATGTTGGTGCCAGAAAAGGGGCACGGGACGAAAACCACAGAGAAAAAAACTGTTTTTGCTTAAGTTCCACCGCCTAGCTAATCGTTCTTGCCTGAGTTGCTTCTTTCATTTTTTCCTCTCCGCCGAGCCGACGCTATTACTAACCCCTTCCTTAATGTAATAAATCCAACACGTGTAGCATCTCTCACTTGGGATATCAATTAACTTCCACACACTGTACCATTAATCACACCACGTGTCGTGCAGAATTGCACTACAGTACCTCTATCACATACAATCAATTCGTGTAGACTACTACACGTTAAAGAACAAAATAAAATCTACACACAACATAAAATAAGATTATTGCTCTCACAAAAGCCACTCTACGGTATACCGGAGTCGGGGCTGCATTGGTACTTCAAGTATCTAACACACTACTTGGAGACCCTCCAGATGAAATGGGATAGAGCTGAATCTTAAGTCTCAATAAGGAGAAACAATAACAAACTGGAAGGCCTCATCTTGCTGCAAGTTGACGACACCCTTGGTGTGGCAAATTAAAACTTCCTAGAAGAGGCATCGGAAACGTTCAGATACAAACCGCACACGGCCATCGACATGTCACCAATCTTGTTTAACTGCATGATGATCCATCGCACCAAAGAGGAAGAATTGGTGATAAGGCAAACCGAGAAGATCGACCGATTTAAGTTCGTGGACAACCAAGATGCATTCAACAGCCACAGGTTCCTCGCTCAGTACGTTGGAGTCAACGTGAGGACGGAGGTCTGTGCCCCAATTAAACTCATAGCACCAGTAAGTTGTGCAACCACCGACGAAGAGTACAAATCATTGACAAGGTCGATAAAATTCCTATAGAAAACAGGAACTCAAGGCCTTAACTTTGTGAAACTGGACCTATCCACCATACGCCTGGTATTAATCACGGACTCTTCTTTTGTAAACGCCATCGTACTTGAGAGACAATTGGGTTATGTCGTACTGATGGTAGATGGATATTATAAATGAAATATCATCCACTACGGAATCAATAGTTGTAAGCAGATTGCGAGGTCAGTAATGCCGGCCGAGGTACAAGTCATAACCCTAGGGTTCGATTACGTCTTTGTGGTCAAAGACTTGGTGGAAGAGATTCTTGGCCGCGGTATACTCATGGAGTCCCTCATAGATAGCAAGAAGGTTCTTAAAGTCATTTCAAAGAACGTGCAAACGATGGAAAGACGTCTTCAAATCGACTCTTCGGCACTCAGGCAAAGCTATGGCCTTGGCGAGATAGACCGCATCGGCAGGATACCGGGGGATAAAAACCCGGCGGACCCACTCACCAAACCAATTCTTAGTACCAACTCACCCTAATTCCAAATTATGGTGACAAAAAGTTTCTTGACGGCGCCCCAGGGACGGGCCTTGTCGAACGAACGGAAATAGATTGGATAATCAAATCGATATATGGATTCGATACTAGCGAGTTTTCGTACGACACGGACCACTGGTCTCTTGATGATGTTGACCTCTGATGATGTTGATGCTTGATGTTGATTCTTGAATGTTGATGATGACATTGATGATGAGATGATGAAGTTGAGTATGATAAAGAGGAAGAGATATTGACTATGACGATGATGATATTGGTGATGATAAATAAGATGATGACGGTGGTGATGACGGTGATGAAGTTGATGATTATATTGACGATGTAGTTGATTATTATATTGATGATGATATTGACCAGTATAATAATGATGAAGTTGATATTGACAATGATGTTAATAATGATTTTGATGACGATGATGTTGACAACGATGGTGTGAAAAATGGCAGAAACGAAACAGGAAAGAAAGATGGATATAGGTGAAAGGTAAGCTACGCATTGGAGATGATGGTATAACAGGGACATACAGAACAGTGTCATGAAATGTTCAGTACACTGCATTCTCCGAATACCAATTATCTATATATTCAGGTAGCGAATCATTTACCTTCCAAGGGACACACAGCACTATCTGAACAGCAACGATTCACATAGCCAATTAGCGAAACATAAATCTCAACACATATACCTTTCAAATTCCGGAGAATTCTACGACACGTGTACCTACGTTCACGACTCAGTTCTAATCAGTTCGAATTATTCATAATTCATTGTATATATATATATATATCCCCTCGTCCGAATGAAAGAAAGAAAAATACAAGATACAGACATTTACACTTAATTCTGACGTCCTGCTTTAGTATCAACTATCCCAACGACTGCGACCACATCGAGAGATTGGGCAAAAACACCGGCCGGAGAGATCAAGCCACAAACACGCCCACGCATAGAATAACCCCTTTGGCGAGGAGCTAAGTGATCCCCACGCGAAGCGTTTCCAATCACTGTCGACTGCCAGTTAGATTCTACGGAGTTACTAGCGTGACTTCAGCCAGTATCCTTCGCGAAACTACGTAGTTGTAATAGAGCGACTGGCGATCCAGATATTCTACGGATAGCGGCAAGGAATTTGCATCTGCATAACTTCTGACTCTTATTCAATTATCGAGGTTCATTCTGTTTTGACCTGTTAACACACACGGACGTATCGGTTACCGTTTTTGCCTCGGCTACCGGGTTGTTTTAGACAAATAGAAACAACTTCAATGAACGAGGTTTCAGCAGGATTATGATGCTAATCGTGATGCATCTTTTTCTTCATGGAGTCATTCCATCTGTTTTCAGCAGAGGCTACAGGAGTATAATGTATTACAAATATAATACAGTGTACATTTTCAGCTGTCTTGTACTCATCAGCATATCACTTTTTTGTTTACGCAGAGCTACTGTAGACGGTACTGCATGCACAATAATACAGATTGTACACGTATGTGTCTCGGATAACATTAAATGTTTCCCGAAATTTTCTCGCCTTCCGATCTCCATTCGGAATCATGATCCCCGTACCCATCGAATTCAGAAAACATTTCTCGCCGTACTAACTCCATTCTAAAACATGTACCACATGCAGCTTACTTCGTACTTCTCTCCCACCGCCGAGCCCAGCATTGAGCCATATCAAGAAGAAAAATAAAAATTGGATCATAACTTCATCGACAATAATCAAAGGAACATGGTATAAGGCAGAATCACAAACTCAACAATCATAACCTCATCAACAACAATCAAATCAAAGTGATAAAATAAATAATCCCAAACTCAACAACCACAATCATGGCAACAGTAGACATATTGCTACCGCTATTATGCATCTCAAACTTACCACCGCATGTCATGTTCATCGAACAGGAAAAAAATCCAACATTTTATACCTTATTTAAATTATGAAGTCGAAAACATTTGCTCGTTAATTATAGGAATGAACGTACGGATATTTTGATGGTTAAGAAATGGTTTCACAAAACAGAACAACATCTAATAGTATTCATGTATCCATCTACTAATTATAGTAACTAATGTAATATAATAATATGAACGAATTCATGTAATCTAAAAAGTACAAAATATAAATGTAGAAAATTTGAAAGTTTGGAATCATATAATTTTAAATGTAGACATTTTAAGGTAGTGAAATATCATATATATTGGTAATGTAATATAATAATATGAACGAAGTCATGTAATGTGAAAAATAAGCAATACAGTTGGAGTGAATATCAAAGATAAAAAGTCATGCAATTTTAAGAGTAAACAAAGTAATGGTAAATGTCATAATATAATATTATGAACGAAGTCGTGTAATGCCAAAAGTAAATAATATAATTGGAGTGAGTATCAAGGATAGAAAGTCATACAATTTTAAGGGTAAACAAATTAATGGTACTAAATATCATAGATATTGCAATTACATTGGTCCTGAAAGTAAAGAAGGATGAGACTGAACATGATAGATAAATGATGACATTGCTATTGAATGATAAAATAGTGACACTGGATATGTCAGATAAAACAATGACGCAGGTCATGAATCGTGAACTGATGACACTGGGAACAAAAGATATAAGAATGGTACTGATCATCGGCGAAAAAAGAATGACACTGTTCATTAGAGATAAGAAGAATGACTCTAGTCATCGAAGCAAAAAGAATGATATTGATCATCAGAGAAAAAAGAATGACACCAGTCATTAAAGATAGAAGAATGATACTAATCATCAAAACGATGTATAATTTAAGAATGGAATGAAATAATTTAAATTTTGATTAGGTAGACGAACGAAGTATGTAGCGAAGGAATAATTAATTGGGTGTCGAAATGAAGAGAAAGTTTAATTATATGAAGCTATACGATTAAACCATGGACTTGCTCTTGCAAAAAGAGCAGTCGATCACAAACATACTGTGGTTGACAACTATTATAAAAGACCGGAATGAATGAAAATGAACGGCAGGGAAGATGAAAAGCAAGGATGGACATCTGATCCAATAATGACTCAGATCGACTTCTGTCATCATCCGCATGTGAACTCCTTCAAAAATCCCGATCAACAAACCTAAAAAGAACATAACAGACATGATCTGATACATGAACTGAAACGCAGTAGAAAGGAAAGAACGATACGTGACAATGCAATGAACAAGAAATGAGATACAATAATGTAAATGGATAGACCATTATTGAACCAAGGATAGACAATTAACAATTAATGAAATGAATAATCGAAAGACAATAATAGAAACAAAAATAGAAACAAAAATGGATAGACAATCCAATGGAAAGAAATAATAATGGAAAGACAGTCCATGAAGACAATTCATGAATAAAAAAAATTAATTGAAGGGATCCCTTAATTAATGATATAATGGAAAGACAATCAATGAACAATTAAATAGATCCCTTAATTAATACAATAATGTAAATACAATCAATCAGCAATTAAAGGGATCCATTAATTAATACAATAATTGAAAGTCAATCAATGAAAAATTTAAAAGATCCCATAATTGAAACAACAATTAAAAGACAATCTATGAAATTTTAAGATGGGCAAAGTTGGGGAATGATTTTTAAAGTTGAAGGCGAAGAACAGGTAACAATAACGAAATTTTAACAATGACTACAATAACGGAACCTGTAGCAATTACTAGTAATGACTACGGGAACGGGAACTTATACTGATACAACAAAAAATTACTACGGATCGGAAACTGATGCAACACAAGGCACCTCTAGGAACAACATACAGTAACGAAGTTGGAAAATGAAGTGGGGTAACGACTTTAACAATGTGCGGTAGCGACGTTAACAGTTAGACGTTAACAGTAAAGTTAGGGCAAGGGGGATGGGAATGGGAATGGGCACTGAATTTAACAATTACCGCAAGGGACGGATGATAATGGGCATTAAATTTAGCAATTTACGCACGACGGATCGATGACTGTAACATGGGCATTGACTTAACAACTTTAACATATACCGCAAGGGGGAAGGGGACGACTGGGAGCCGACTGTATCAATAACTGAAGAGGGGAAGGGGGACTGAAATATTCAATGAATTTAATAGGGGCAGGTCTGAGGATTCTTTATTTTCAGCAGGTGGGGAGTCGGATAAAGGAAGGTAAGAATGAAATGGGAATTTCACTTTAATGTTAAGTACAACTAACGAAGGTTACAATGAAGGTAGGGAATGGAATGTGAGGAATGGAACTTAACGGAAGGTACAGGAAGGTACGGATACAATGGCGTCGGATATGAACCTAAGGTACTTTAAGGTACTTGGGTACTTACAATGTCCGAAGGTGTGTACAAAGACATCGGCATTGAACTTTAAAAATGAGCACGGCGGAAAAACAATTGTACAAATGTTCTCCAATGATCTTTAGTGATATTTAAAGTTTATTTAAAGCGAAGAAGGTAAGGACAATGAACTTTAAAAGTTCAACTTTAATGATTACAGTTTTTCATAAAGTAAAGGGGTGTTGAAATTTGATAATTGAAGCTTTTTTTAAAGTAGACGATCTTAAAGTAGACGCTAATTAAATTAAGTCAAGTCAAGTAAAGGAGATATGAAAATGAAATATCCATTGAACAAATCCAAACGCATTAAGCGAAGAAAAGGGAAAGGGAAAACCAAAAAACCAACAGGTTGATGACATTATCAATCCGAAGGAAAAAACATTTATAGCCACAAATAACTTAACAACCTTCATCCACCACTTCTTCCTAAATACGTTAGGAAAACCGTTGAATTATTTCTGTTCGTAGCGCTCGAAAAGTACTAAGGCTTGTAAATTGGTACTCTCTCATCAACAACTGGTTCGCAAACAATTTTGGACTGATTTTCTGTTCTATTTTACCCCCGCCCTCCGTTTATGTAGCTTCCTGTTCCTCTTCTTCTCATATTATAGTTTTCTGCTCCTTTTCTTCTCTTAGATTAGTTTCCAGTTTCTCTTTTTCTCTTATGATAGTTTCCAGTCCCACTTTTTCATCATATACTTCATGTATCATATCACTCCCATCCGCACAGACCTATTCTCCAAGTCTGACCATGCGAATTATGACAGTATGAAGTATTGAGCATACATTCAACGTCATTACAACCTCTGTTTTATCCGATCTTCTGTTCTCCCTTCCCAAAATCTCAAATGTCGACTGCATCACTCCAAAACATCTCTCAATAGTTTTACTTATCTATTCTTGTCTTGTAGTGTAGATCTTCTCACCCTCGTTTGCCGGTTCTTGTATTGGTTACGCAGAAAGAGACCAATTAGGGTAGATCTCATCACCCACTAGATAACGATTCTTCCTTCTAGGCCCATTATCAGTTAGTTAAAATTTTTCTTGCTTCTCAAATCCTCTCTCAGTATACATTGTATTAACTGTGATACCATCAGTATATTCAGATCATTATTCGTCCCCTGGCGCCCAGAAAACCAACTCCATAAATAGAGTCTACGATCGCGTCATGGTACCGCTTCGACTCGGGCCAATATCGGCACGCTTGCGCCTTGTCAGCACTCTTTGCCGGTGACCAACCCCCACATACTACCACACCGTCTCCCCTACCCGCCAATACGCATTACAACCGCACTATATTTCCCGATCTCCATGAATAACTATAAACGCAATGGATAACGTAGTCCATATGGAATATTATTACCGCTTCATACCCTCACTAGTTATGTATGAATAGAACCGCACTACACCCACCAGTAGTCATGAATGAATAAAACCGCACATTCTCCCCTACTCACCACGTACCAATACTAACCGCACTGCATCCCCTTGTTTTTGTTAATAAATACTACCGCACCGCATTCCTTATTACTCATGAATCAATATTACCTCCTCACATCCCCGCACCCGCCATTTCTTAATATAATAGTGCTGCATCCCCAGTTTTCATGGATGAATATTACCAACACTTCATCCCCTATTTCTCATGACTGAACTGCACCCTAGCACATCACCCTCTGCTCATAGCTGAATATTATCGGACCCTATACCCTACCCGCCAACAGGAAAAAAAGTGACAACAGGTAGGAGCAATGGAAACCCCCGATAACAACCACGTGACGTGAAGTAATAACTGCTCAAATATAGCATTATTTATAAAGCTATTAGAGAGTTATGGTAGGGTCACGTGAGTAAAATTTGACGACTATTTATTTGGAAAATGCACCAATTAGTTAGTCATAAAAATTTAGTCTATTTTTTATAGTAGAGTCATATTTATTAATTATTAATTATTAATTATTATTAATAAATGAATGCATATACAACGCTAAGTGTCCTATGAAGGAACATGTTGTATTACAGTAATACAGTACCTGCTGTTTGTGTTTACCCTACTTCACTTTTTTCCTCTACGGAGCATTTTTTTTAATTTCAAGAAATAGAAATCCTCCTCGGTTGGTCTCCAGTGTGAACAATGAGACAAACAGATTACGCCATCGTCACAGTGGAAAGAAGAATTAGGAGGTGAAGAAGGATTTTTAATCATGCATTATTGGTAGGAATGGACGTCGTTCAAATCTACATTCTACTAAAATAGCTAAAAACAAAGAAAAAAGACTTGAAAAATCTACAAATTAGGAAAAGAAATGTAAGAGGTGTGAGTTTTAACCTCAACATGTACTCCGAGGAACAAAGCCTGTGTGACTTCAGGTTCCCGAAAAGTGATGTAAATAAAGTGGCACGTATCATCAACTTTTCTAGAGGGCAAACAGAGCACCGACGCAATTTTTGTGATGAAACCAGATCAGACTGTATTGTCATGCGTCGGTTATCTGCACCGTGTCACTGGAGGGATTTAGAAATGACGTTTGGCATGCGAGCCTATGCACTGTTTGAGGTGTTCTGGGAGAGCATAGAGGCTTTCATTAAAAGCTATAGTGGGCTGATTTCTACACTACGTTTAGATTTACTAGACACGCGAGCTGAGGACTACGCAAAGTGAATACATGACTATGGAGTTACTCTAAGCAATTGCATCAGCTTTATAGATTGCACTAAAATCGGTCTGCAAAGACCATGCGGGCCTGCATCAAACCAGCGAGCCCGTTACAGTGGACACAAACATTTTTACTGCTTAATATACCAAACCATTACAACCTCCGATGGGCTAATATTCCACCTGTATGGTCCGGGAGTCGGACGACGTCATGGTTTGACATTTTACCGCGAAATTCACCTGGA
>JAULBU010040784.1:0-14494 GCA_032358235.1 Odonthalia washingtoniensis | reverse complement strand
ACGTGACAGCGTGACATAAAAACGTGACTGAATGTGTGACGAAACGTGACGTGGTACGCTCCTTGGGAATTGAGATCGGAAACACTCGTGCCCACAACGATCTTGACGGCCAATTGCACTACTGCTAGTACACGTATTTATTACATACATGTGTATCCAACAATAGCTTCCGTTTTGTATTCGTATACGGTTTTTCCTTCTTGTCGTTTTTGGACGGGTTTAATTGTTACTCGTATTACCCTTCCATTGATCACTCTGTTTCCGTCAACATCTTTATTTTGACTCCCCACGTCCTTCCCTTTATCATGTGGTCTTCCCCATTGTTCTCCTATTCGTTTCTAACATGGTATGGATTTTCAGTCGTGTATTATGTACGTTCATGATCTTCCCCTTTTGCTCCTGCAACTTCCTCTCTCTTTACTATTCTGAAATTTCTTCATCTTACTAAAATCCTCTTTATCAAGTCCTCATTTCTTCTTATGTCATCTCTACTTGTCATCTCAACGTCCTCCCAACTTTTGATACTACCATCTCAGCTTCCTCTCGCTCTCGTCCCGTGCTCCTAATAGTCACACGAATGTTCGTCTCTAATCAGTTCTATTTGTCAAATTGACAACACACGTGTAGTGCTTACACACCCTAATACTTCGGTCTACGGGTCTGTTAGAACCACCAGTTGTATAGAATGAATACAGTATCGTCGACGCCAACTGGGAACCAACTAGGATGGGCATCTTTTAACTGGTGAAGACTGGAACCCCCAAGTTGAGAAGATGACGACAACCTATACCAACCGGACCGCTAACCGACCAACATTCACCTATATCCGGGCAGGACTACGACGATCCGCCAGTTCTCACTCACGTGCGCGCCCTCCAAAAGGCGCCACTGCATGTATGCAGCAATCGAATTTCCAACTCTCCATCTTCACAATTGTGTTGCAGCCCACCATCGTTTCGATCTTCCTTTTTAGCTCTGTCACCACCTTAGTGACCACCGGTACTTCTCAATCCACTACTGGTAAGGTACTGCACTTCGAACCGTCGGACGGTAGACAAATGTGACCGAAGAGTATACGAATTGATCTGGAATGGAACTAAAGTACTGTAGTTTGCACATTTATTCACACACGAATAAGTATATGAATGAATATACAAACTTTATTGCCATGATAATGATGGGCTTACAACTATTATGTAGTAGTGATATTCACCAGCCAACGCAACAAAAAGAGCTCTTTTGTAATTGATTTCGTCATACATTTCAATTTATTGAAATAGATTGTAAGTTTTGTCATTTATCATTTCCCTTTCAACGACAAACCAATTTAGACATCGCAAAAGTTGTGCATAAATTAATGCCGACTCCCAGGATCGAACTGGGGACCTCAAGAACTTCAGTCTCGCGCTCTTAGTTGAAGACAGTCCCAACAGTGCTAAGTCGGCTGAGAGGTGGAAACATACAAATAGATCACAAATCACACAAATTTTATACACGTGTAATGAGGTCGATGTCAAATAGGTTGACATGGTGGGAACCTAAAGGATCTCATGTAGTGGGTGCATACTGAAATGACACCATTTGACACTATGACACTTTTCAAAGATTACTTAGCCAATGAGTGACTTATTAACGGTTAACAGTGTGTTCAAGAGTGGTAATCTGTAAATGGGGCGGGCGGAGTCTAAGCAAACACATTTTCCTCGCACTTCATAAGTATTACCAATGTATGAGACTGTCGAGGTTTCTACAACACAACTCAGAGGGGATAATAAATTGCGCTGATCATCATGCAAACCAAATGAAAAATAGACTAAGCCTACGATAATTACTACATAAATTTCCGTGTGCCTCTCTGGTTTCGATTAAATATATATTTAACCGGTCACAAATTCCCTAATTTTCCTCCTTTATTGATTAGATTCCTTTTTATGATACCTTGTGACGTTAGTCGTTTAATATGTGCTGGTATGGATTCGTATTTGCCCACCTTCAATTGATCCCGTAATAATTAGTATATTTCCATCCAACTCTGGTGTCGCAGTTGGCAGTCGTTCCAGAAGAGCAGCAGCTGCAGCAACGAATTGCCTTTCTCGAATTATTGCATTTGTTTTGACACGATGGCCTCTACCTGTTGAACCTCCTCTTGTTAATGGTAAGATTACCCGATATGATGATTTTACGCTTTGATGTTGTTTTACTTTATTCGTACTCTCTTTTATTCTACTCAATTATGCAGGCTCCAGCATGATTAAATACCTGTAAAATTGAGTCAGCGATATTGAGTTGTAAAATGCACGTCTAGTGTCTTCTTCACAAATTTCCACCTCTGTTTGACAAATTGACATGATTGTCACACATACGAACGCTTACTCTATTACTGTAAGACATACAGGGCCATTACACCAACAGCCTCCACTGGTTAAAGGATCCTCCAACGTTACTGTAAAAAAACTACAAAGTAAGTACTCCACATGTGAAACTCTATACTAAACGCCTCCAAAACACATCAAATACGCATTTATAACAAGTTGTGCATGTATTACAATTTGCGTCATTACAGGTGAATTGTTAATTAAGAAGTGAAATTTCTGACCTGCGTTCTAGATTCTCCCTGTTCCTGTCCACACTGCGAAGATCTGTCGAGGGCTCGTCTGGTTTTGTCTATGTTCAAACTTTTATCTTTGGTTATCACTACCAATAGGTGGTTCTTCCCTTTTTCTCCTTATATCCTATCCTAAATCCTCCCTCTGTTTTTGCTCTCTTTCCTCGTCCTTGTCTTCCCCAACTTGCAAGTCTTCTTTCTCCCCTTCCTTTAGTAGCCTTACTTCGCCCAATCAGATTCTTCTCTCTACTGTGTCTTTCCTTTGGTAACCACTAGGGTCTACATTCCAATCTGGAACGCGTGGTGGGTTTCCTATCTTCAGTCTCTCCGTCACCTACCCTCGCAGGTGTGTTGCAAAGTATGTAGTCTATTGAGTGAGTAGTGGTATGCTACTCGCCGACCCTGGATTCGCAGTCTTGCTGTAGATTGCCGCGGGGTGCGCTGGCGCTCCTACAGGTTGTGTCGTGTCGAAGGTTTCCCCTCACTCGCACGTGTTGACTTCGTTGTCATATTATCTTCGGAGTGATACTGTCTCGTCGCTCCTCGCTATTCGCACTTCGCAATGTCACCGCGGGTGTCGCTGCTAAGTTGGATAACTCTGAGTTGTTGTTTTATTAATTCGTACCTCTTTTACTCCTACCTCTCATCGTCTCCAGCATCACGGTTAAATACCGATTTTCTGTCATAAAATGTCTAATGTAAAATAACACGTGTAACACAAAGTGTTATTCTATTGATCGGAATCTAATCCTCTGTAATTCCAATTATTGTGTATGTTTCCCTCCTTTATTATTGTCTTTTTCATTCTTTCTTTCGTTATTACCTTATTGCATTTACTGACTTTCCTGCACCTACACCAACACGCTTAGTACCTATGCCATCACCGTCGCCTACACCATCACACTTCTAACCATCTTTCACTTAACCGTCACCGTCATCATTGACCGTCACCGTCACCGTCATCATGAACCATCACCATCATCATCATCATGAACCATCACCATCACCGTCATCATCATCATGAACCATCACCGTCACCGTCGCTTTCTTTGTAGTATCATCGACACTCGAAGTTGTGGATTTAACAAGATCCAATTTCATCCTCTTTCACCGATCTCTTCTCCTTACTTGTACCATCAGGTTACAAACGACCTTCTCGACCAGAATCCCAACAATAAGCTGCTCCAATTTCACAGTTGGTCGGAATGGTCAAATTACGGAAACACCTTCACAGACCACATAATTGACAATGCGGAAGACGGTTGCTGTAACATAAACAGTATTTGTCATCATAACAGCCTGTTTCGATGAAGGTTAATGATGCACAGAAAAGAATCATTTCCGATACTTGAGGTATCGAAACAGCTGTGTAGTTCGACTTCTGAAAAATGTGGCTGAAAAGGCCGCAAATTGACACGTAACAGACCGCATGGATGAGTAGAGAAGGATGTTGCTAAAAAACCCACTTCCACTATGACTACAACGCCATGGAGACAACTTGCATCCTGCGGTATGTCTATTGATTTACTAATTGCCCGTGATATAGATCTATATTTCAAAACGGGTCAGAAACCATAAGTTTATCACGTACTTTTACAGATAAAAGGAACCAAGGTGGGAGAAAATATAATCATGAAAACGAGTAAATTGATTAATCGCTAATCCGCGGTTCGTAGAAGCGTTGGTTGAGCTTAATCCTGGTACGATAAGTAAAGTTTCGAACGTCCTGATCAAAGGCCAGATTGATGTCCTTTATCCGTTCTTTTCTCACATCCGGGACTAACAGATGTATGCGGGGTCCGCGTGAGGATCTACTTGTCTCCTACCGTCTTAATTACCCAACTTTTTGCCCATTGTAGATTGAGTCTCCTAACTGTCAATGCTTGAGCATTGATGAGCATCATTCTTGTGAACGAGAGGCGGGGGAGGACCCGAGAAACCGAGGCACAGAAAGAAGGAAGAGCATGACAATGTAATGAAAATGATGATGTTGATGAAAGAGGATGATGACGACAAATAAAGATAATGATGTTGAAATTGACGAAGATGTCGACAAAAGTGGCACAGGTAAAAAGGGAATAGATAAAACTATAGGTGACAGGTTGGATATTTTTAAGGGATGATAGTATACAATCAAGAAAAACAGTGTCATGGAAAATACAGTACACTACATTCCTCAAATAATTAATCAGTTAGTCACGTAGCGAATGATTTATTTTCCGATACACGCTTTTCGAATTTTAGTAGAATCTACTGTAGTAATTTGACCACTTACTAACAGTAGAATTCTACTACACATGTATCCACTTCTTGGTCCCAGCTCTAATTATATCTGATTCATTATACATATCACGCCTCATCAGGTTGTAAAAGAATAATAAAGGTTAAACACATTTCAGAAATTTATCAACTTTCTAAAAAGGTATCTCACTACAGGTTTCGACGCCGTTAGGGTATACGAAACAACATCCAAAGTGCCTGTGTCCGGACAACACTCTGCATCATAGCAAGAATAATCGCATCAATTATTCGTCAATCTAATTGTAGAATTGACAGGAATTAGTAACGTTTCTTCAGAAACCCGAGTCCATAAAAACACTTCACGGTGTCAGGGCTACGACGTCACAGCGCGAAAAGGAGCGACAGGTATAGATTGAGTTCATTAACCACCCATTACTTTGTCACCTCATTAATTGAATACTTTTTTTTTCTCTAATAAAAAATAGCTTCTTTTCGTAGAGAAGTTCGACACAAACTCTGGGTGTTATTAACGGATTAGGAGCAATAGGTGGTTTTCGTTCAGAAAAGCTGTTCTTTGGTTTGACAATGTCTATTCATTTTATTATTGGTTTCTCTTTCCCAATTTTAGGTATGAGTACTGAAGTCTGGAACGACTCCAGTTGAAATTATAGTAACACGTGCAATAGCGCATGACTGTTAGTAAAAGCCCGGTTTCTAATTAGATCCTATTAACCACTTCTACACGTGTCTGATTTCATTATATCACACTCTGTATATTATGAGTGCATGGTCTTTTCCATTACACATCACAGTAACCCTGTCTCGCATTTCACAATGATGTGTAAGTCTATTGTACATTGCTTATAAAAATCCTGTCATGAACTATAGACTAATGTGTAGGTAGATCTCGCTTGTTAATGCACTCTGTAAGTGCATGGTACAATATGACTTCACTCCTACTGTATCAATAGCATCCTTATACTTTGTTGCTGCCAATTTAATATGTAACCCATGATTCTGTTTATCGCATGTTACGCCCCTCCCCACTCGCCTGATATGCTTGATACCATTCTAATCCGTTTATCTTCGACGGCATCGACCGCTCCTACTATCCCGCGAGCCATGTATCGTTATATGTACCTATAGGATTTCACTACCATCATACTTCCTTGATAACATCATCTTCGTGTAGTACCGCCATCCTCATCTTATATTATGTGAGCACCATCATCGTCATGTATCACCATCATCCGCATCACGTCCTCGTTCGTTCCATCGTCTATGATCACAACATCGTTCTGTATCACGTTTATATTATTATATCGTCGTTAATTGTCGCAACGTCGTGCTCCATTGCATATTTATTGTCGTCAAGTATCGTCATCCTCATTTCATCGTAATATCCGCTTCCACTCGTCTCAGTATAGTCATCTCTCGTCTTCCAGTATTGTCGTTGTCATCTCTTCTTCATGCATCGTCATATCATCATCGTCATATTCAAGTAGCTTCATCTCGTAATCATTTATCTTCACCGTCATCTCGTCTTCGAGTTCTTCACCTCATCTTCAAGTCATCTCGTCAGCCCTATCTTCAAGTATTGGCATATCATCATCGTGGACCATCACCGTCATCTTGGCATCAAGTATATTCATCAACCATCTCGTCTCAATATCGCCATCCTCATCTCGCTTGGTCATCCTCTTCATCTCAGTACCTCATCCTCTCGTATTAGTTTCGTTCCATATTTCATCTCGAGACTTTCGTATCGTCATCCTCATCTAGGCGTCGCGTATCCTAATAGATGATCAATCGAGGTCCATTTTCTTTAGTATCGTCATCCTCATGCCGGCGTTGAGAATCCATCATCTGGCGGGGAAAGGCGCCATTCCTTTGAAATCATGGATGGTTAATGACAAAATTGTTAAAGAACGATCGTAGGTGTTTGTAAAGTTGATTTGGTCGTTAAAAGCGGTGTCTGTCTCTTCAAGGAATTGTTGCTCGAGGGGAAGGGAAATGAGTGTTGTCTTGGTTGTTTGTCGTTATTAATCAACTCATCACATCAACATGAGATTATCTTTTATTTATATAGACTAAGAAAGCAAATTTGGTCAAGTAAACCCGTCTAAACCTTAACCAAAAAAATAACACGAACCGCCCAATTAATTGACAGGAGATATATTGTGTTTTCACATAGACAGAAGATTAAAAATAGAACTACAACTATCTCAGAAAACTTGCAAACTATATCTAATGATAGTTTCAGAAACTTTTCAATGTCCAGTTTTCAAGTATTTGTTCTCAGTAATAAATTACGAAGTAATTATAACTGTAATATGTCAAAGTCATAAAATTTTATTTATTTCAACAAAAATAAGTAAGGAGGAGAAACTAGATAATAATAAAAACTGGATACGCGAAGTACCGTTTCTGAGGGTGACTTAGCATACAGGCAGCAGTGACAAATTAGATATTAACTGACTCAATCACACGTCTATTCTACAGTATTTTGCAGATTATTCACGCTTTGACTCTACAGTAGTTTTGGGAAAATAATTTACTCCTTGGACATAGTTTGGGGATGGGTACCAATTTGGTTTACGATCATGATTTTGGGTATGGAATAACCCAACCGTCAGACGTATTGTGCTCACCGCCGGCGATCGATTGAAGTAAGAGATACCATCGTGTACTTAACTTCAGTACTTCAATGTAACGGTATGGTATGTATTTATATGCCATTCCAGTCGTCAAATTCTGCGGACAGGAGGAAGTAATCGATTAATAGAATCGAACAACATTTTTGTAAAAACAACAACAGGCATTTGCATACCCAACCTTATTCGAGCATGATGAAGGGACCATCGAGTCACATCAAGCACAAGACTCATCTGAAAGGAAATCTGCTGTCATATTGCTTATCTTAATGGAGAAGCTGCTGGGTGCAAATACAGGGCTGGGGACTGTCACACTAATTACTGTGTAAGTGGATAACGCATTTCCAAAAGCTTTTTGGGTCCAACAAAACACCATAACGTGTTGATCAAATCGTACGTCATCGACCTACGTCCGAACATAAAACATAATAAGTACATAGAAAAATAACGAGAACAAATAAAGCTATAAAAGAAGATGTAGATATATCATCTACTGAAAGGCCAAATTAGGAGACACGACAGATATAGTTTCCATAAATGTGTAATTAGGGTTAACCAGTCAACTTCAAGCACGAGCTGAAGAGTTTAAATGTCGCGGTTTCTGTTCCCATTACGATATACAGAAAATTCAAGTGGCTGGTGAGCAAATTCAAAAACCACCTCTAAAATGAAATGGCCATGGCCATAGAGTCGTAATGTAATAATTTCAAGTTCTCAAAACCTGTGAGAGTTTGGTTTATCGACGAAAAGTTGAAGGTTTGGATATCGAAGTGAGAATTTATTAACTCATCTAATGTATTGTACTTACAGTGAATGAAGCTGCGAGTGATACGAGTGTTTGATATCACCATGAACAAAATCATACGATGAAGTGTTATCTGTAATTCTTGACTACCATCAAAAGCACTGGGACATAAATCGATTTAGTAGTTGCTAAATATGGAGAATGATAAGAGTTCACTTTTTAATAGACGTTAAAAGTTACTAGAAGGACTGTAATAAATGGGTAAGTGGTGAATATGCTTGGACTAACTAAATATTTTGATCTGATCCTGTGGATGGATCCATGAGTCTCTAAACATAATTCTGTCAAACATATTCTGAGTTGTAATTCCACATATTCTCTCATTAGGTTTTAGCGTAGAACGTGATCGGTTTCTTTCGAAAGAATCATTGTAAGAGTAAATTTTCAAGAACCGTAATGAGGTGATCAGAAGCAACAATTCAATCGATGTAGGCATCGTTGGAAGCACTAACCACTGGATAAATACTGTCTTGGGAACAAGCACCATTTTCCCGTTATTGCTAAACTTTATTTGAGTAGAGGCCACTTATCTTTAGTTTTAATCTCTATATCTATTATGTTACCTACCTAAATTCCCATACATTGTGCATTTTGGTACCGATGTTTTTTGACCTAATTGAAACCACTACATATCCTCCTCTTGAAAATGAATAGTGGCACGAGTATATGAAGTAAATATGCAAACTTCGACATACCTAGACGTTTTTTGAACCTGAATTAACAGTGCATACAGGATTATATTTACTTTTTGTTCATGGCATCCAGGACATATGCTGACGCTGGGTAATCAGCTACGAATCACGAAACTTCAAAGCATATGCTTTCCTAAAGTATCAATAAGAGGGAAAACCAAAGAGCTCCGAAGTCGTTAATAATTTAATCGGAGATATAGTTGTCAAATCGACAGATCGACTAGTTGGATTGGTACAAGCCCGAGCGTCGTTTGATGCACCTCAAGGGCTAGAAATTTCATTTATCTAATCAATGCCGTACTCCACTCAACACTTGTGTGGATTAATATACAATCAGTGCTTACATTAGTTTGTTCACGGTATTTAACATATAGCAAACGCGAAATATGTTGAACTAAATTCGAACTAATAGCTTTTTATATCAGTAGAATTTAATACAGGTACTGCGTTATCTAGACTGACATAGTTTTTTCAGTATAAATCCCTCCCCAGAGAGGAGGAAAACAAATAAAGAAGCTATATATTACTATGAAAATACATATCTCAAAACTTTGTACCTAACGAGTCAATAACAACCGGGACGGGAAACTAGAACCAAAAACGCCAATTTTGGTCAATGTCGAAGTATACGGGTAAACACGAATTTTACTATAGCTCGACGGTGTACAATCAACGTCGTGGGTAGTACAGTACAGGGATTTTTTAGTGCTACTGTATAGAATCGATCCAATGGAAGATAAGGGTGATATTATAGTGTGTGTGTGGATCGGGTAGAACGATGATAATGTGGAGCAATGTTATTCAGATAAATATGTTAGCGAAGAGACGTTTAGCAAGCAAAGTGAAGCGATGTTAATGATCAATGAGGTTAATGAAGCTATCTTGTTGACTAAAATGTGAGTACACTCCGGACTAGCGCGAGAACATAACTATACAAACTTGGCTGACTTTTGATTAGGGTGAAAAAACCTTGGTCGATAACAACATAAACAGGTTGTTTAATATTGTAGGAAAAAAATAAAGGAGAGATAATAAATCAAAACAGAATGACGCGAATGGCGTTTTTATAATCGTGAAGAACTTCACAAAAGAATCTAAGACAGAGATCCTCTTTCGCGGAAGATTATGTTCAAGCTTAGGATACACACACGTGTATACCGTAGATATATATATGGGTCGCGAAGGTCCAACTATGACTATGTACTAATAAATTAGTGTGGTTTTACCTACTTTTTTGTCGAGTGATCGATTGTCCAGTTTCTCATCAAACCCCAGCGCGACGAGCAAAAGAGATCCCCCACATCTAACATATGTGTCTGATCTCTGTCGACTGTGACACCACAGTCAACTCTTAGATTTAAATAGCCTTTAACGCTACTTATTTGTATCAGGGTATAGTAGGTCAATTACCACAGGCCACAGCATGACGCGTTAATCGAAGAAAATGCACTGTAGAAGTAACACTCGGAAGGACTTACGTTCATTTACCGAGGTACCGCGACTTACGACATTCAAGTAGATACGGCAGAAACAAAAGCATTTGACTGGAATATAGTGGTACATAAACTGATTATACCTTGGCTTATTACACCCTTGTCTGTCATTCGTTATCCTGTGCACACAGTCCCTCCGTTTGGGTCCATTAGTGCAATATATCGCATCGGTTCTTCTCCCCTCCGTAATGGTTATGCTCATCCTCGTATGGCCTCACGGTTCTTCCATCCTCATTCGCAGTAAATACCATCCTTTGGTGTTAACACATTGATTTTGGTGTCAAAACCATCTCCTTTTGTGGTGGTTGCCCGTCATATGGTTAGCGATCATCCTTGCCGTATCATCATCCTTTATTATTTATCGTCGTCACCATCCTATACGTGATCGTCGTCATCATTCTATGTGTTATCATAATCATCATTATAGTCTTCATCGTCTTCATCATTCTATTCGTTACCATCATCACCATCATTCTATGTGTAATCGTCTTCACCGTTTTATTTGTTATCATCATTCATCTATATATGCGGCATGGTCGCCATCATTCAATTATCGTCATCTTCCGCCAACTTCATGTTATCCTTCAACATCATGTTGTTAGTCATTTACATCTACTCTTATCATCATCATCCAACAACATCATGCTATCCGTCATCATCATCTACTCTTATCGTCATTCTCCAACAGAAAAATTCTATCCGTCGTAACATCTACTCTTTCTCCTCATCTATCCTTCTCGCCATCACAATATCCCAACAGATTTCGGTCCCGGGTCTCGTCCCTCTTCGGTTGTATCAGATGAATCGGTCACCAATCCATCTAATCGTAGGAACGATTCGATATCAAGTAGCTATTATAGAATAAACTTTCAGACTGTCGGAAGGATGAGTTTCCCCGGGATGTATATTTCAGGTGTGTCCAAATAAGCCTGCCAGTTCGGAGCCATCAGGTGGTAAGAGTTGAGATAGGACATCGGCAATTTTCTATGCTAAATAAATGGCCAGTTTTCTATATTTGAACTGAGGTTGATTCTGCTGCGCGGTGTTCAGTTTTATTTTAGTACTAATGTTTCGATATATGGTTTTCATCAATTTTCTGATTATCCACGTGGTTTTGACCATGGATTTCTGGCGTATTTCTATTCGTTCTCAAAAAGAATCCAAAATAAGGTCAATCTACGCTGGATCGGAAATAATTTTAGAGGAATTTACTAAAATATTTTAGTATTATTCTTTCTGAAATAACCCCAAGTTATTTTCTGACAATATTTTCACACGTGTAAAACACAAGTGTAAAATAACGGTCCTTTCGGTCAAACGATGTAGTAAAACCTTACACTGTAATGTTTTGCTGGTTGGCAACCATGACATGGTTACCAACACACATTGTGTGCATCTTTACCGAACTTGAATCAAATCCTATCTGCTTGGAACAATAGGTTCAGTACAAGTTCGTCGATTGTGACCAAGTCTAGAGCATCTTTCACAGACAAAATGCTTTAACTCAACACTCACCGATTCTATTCTCTTTTCTTCTGTCTACCGGGAGGGTGTAACTGGAGGTAAATCAGCGTTGTTTGGAACCACTTCATTGAATGAAGTGGGAGGAAGCGGAACAACATTAACACTCTGTTCATAAATTTTGTCGTAAGTTTTCTTAATGTACCATTTTTCAACGTAGTCTTCAACTGCCCCACCAGAGTAAAAAATTGCAGAACAACCATGGACACAAAGATACCCTAAATCAGACCAATGAGAACAAGTACAAGTATTTGTATCCAACCTCACTGAAAACTCAGTTGAATTTGTAGAAATAACCAAAAAGCGGTGCTCTGAAGTACGTTTTTACAGCCATTCGTCGCCCAATAGACAAATTTCCGTTCACTGATTTTCTGATATTATGTACAATTCTAGAAGTAGTTAGGGGTGAAGAAGAATCTGTTTCTTTGTACGTGTTATGTCGTTTGTTCATTGTTGTTTCAATTTGTAGAGTTATGTCATGGACTATTCGCAGTGCAGGGAGAGAGCGTGAATAATGACCGACCCAATAATGAAATACTTCTGCCATATTTGAGATTTTAATTCCAAACCTTGGTACGAATGATCTGTAAAATGCCCAAGAATAAGCTGCAATACTAAGCAAATGCGGTGAGCACTTTCATCAACCAGTCTTATTTTTTCAATACCTGAAACGTTTGTTTATCAAGAGTAGTAGCTGCCTCCCAAAAGTACGTTCTAATCGTACGATAAGAACAAAATCTGAGTTTTAAGTTTGGATCCTTTAAATTTTCATCTATATGACGTAAGCAATGTGCAACGGAGATCTATTACACGACTCTGCCAATGCTTTACACAGACCTTTTTGTCGATCTGAAATAATTATGAGGTTTGAAGGGATGGTGTCTAGCGCTTCGTGTAATCTATCCAGAAACCAACACCAAATTTCTTGTTTGTCTTGATCAAGTATTCCGAACGCAATTGGTAACATTCCATTTTTTGCATCATGTCCAACAGCAGCGAACAGCTTTCCTCTATAAATACTCTTTAGATGACAAGCGACCACTGCTAGTACTGGTCGGCAATATTTGAATGCAGTTATTGTAGCCTGAAAAGATATAAAGAAGCGATAGAAATTCCCGTTCTTATTTTCATATTTAATGTAAGAAGATGTATTTTCAGCTCCCAACTTTTGCAAATATGAACTTAGAAGTGCATATCCTCTTTCATCCGATCCCTATATCTCTTTATTTGATATTTCTTTGGCACGCCACGCCGTTTAATAAGATAAAGAAATTCCAAAATTTCTTCGAATTGTTTGTATTATATCCTTCGGTGATATTGATTGCTGGTCAGAAACAACATCTGATATAATATCAGCAACCCACGTTGCCCCGTTATTTGATCTTTCTGGAAGAGAAACAACGTCACATGAATGAGTAGAGTTCCAAACGATTACCGTAAAGATACCGTCTGGAACCCCCGTCGCACGCAGTCGAAATTTTCAATTTGAATTTTTCCCTGTCGTTGCGTTTGGTGTGCAAGAACAGACATATAGGGATTTTGCTGACTTTAAAATGTTAAAGTTATAGCCAATTGTTGCCGCATTTGATCGCAGCGTATTTTGAAGTTGTGCTTTACTGGAAAACTGTTGCCCGACTGATATTTCGTGACACATTGAAGTCGATTTTGGTTTCCCTAGATGGTAATAGTCGTAATTTGTTTGCTCCGCTTAAAGGTTGACGTTATTGATTCAAGTTCGGTAAAGATGCAAAAACATGGTTGTAAGGTTTTACTACATCATTTGACCAAAAGGACCGTTATTTCACACGTGTGTTTTACACTTGTGAAAACATTGTCAGAAAATAACTCGGGTTTATTTCGGAAAGAATAATTCGAAAAGGGTTATTCTGGTAAATACAGCAAAGTTGAAGGTCATTTTAGTAAATTCCTCATAATTTTAGAGGGGATAGGGAGGGATTCACTTACAGACTAAGTAAGGACCGTAAAGGATTCTGAAGAATTGTTTGCATGTTTATATTTAAATTCGTACTGAAAATGGTTGTCCAAACGCACTTTGAATTTCAAATTTAAAAGGGTAAATTCAGGATTAGGGGGTGAATTGACAGGGAAATTCACAAATCGGGTGGCGAAGGATACTAAATGTAACAATACCGGTGGCCAATTTTGAACAAAGTTCGCTAGGAGTGAGCGAAAAGAAGAAAACTGCGAAAAGTAGTGAGAGAACAAAGACGGAAGGACAATTCAGTGAGAAAAGAAAAGGAAAGTTGGGCGATTTATGAAAATGTCACATATCAGGAAACGAAATGATTCACAAATCACGCAGTGAAAGGGGGAATAAAATCATTATAAAAAAGTCACAAATCAGGCAGTAAAAATCATTTCGTGGGCGAATCAGTTACATTTCCTTTCTTCTTCTCCTCTTCGTCCTTTTGGGTATTTTCGTTATCAAGTTCACAGTTCTTAGCTGTTTGTGTGTCCAAACC
>JAULBU010040773.1:0-14496 GCA_032358235.1 Odonthalia washingtoniensis | reverse complement strand
AATAAAATAAAATATAAAATATGAAATATATAAAATATATATATATAAAATAGAGAAAAAATATATATATATAAAATAGAGAAAAAATATATATATAAAAATAGAGAAAAAATATAATATATATTAAAATAAAATAAAATATAAAATATGAAATATATAAAATATATATATATAAAATAGAGAAAAAATATATATATATAAAATTGAGAAAAAATATATATATAAAAATAGAGAAAAAATATAATATATATTAAAATCAAATCAAATCAAATCAAATCAAATCAAATCAAATCAAATCAAACTGTAACTATTGTTGGAATTACCTTGTATTCTAAATTTCTTACACAGCACATCTTGCCACGTGTATGAGTAAGAAATAAATTGAAAAAATAATAATACTAAACAAATAAAATAAATATATAAAACAGAAATTCTAATTATATCCTTTAATTTAGATTCAAATTCGCTTACAGGGCACACCGTGCCACATATCGAAAATATAAAGAAATTTACAGTTGGACCAGTTCGACACGTCCAACCTATAACACCTCCAGTAACGTTACTGTAGAGGAACCTACGAATTACCACATCCCGAATCGGACACCAGCTCATCCGGAGCAAATCAAAAAATTACACAAGCTTTCAAAGAAGAAATCTGCTGTTCTAGCAGATAAAGAAGCCAAAAGGCAACTAAAAAATACAAAAAATATCCCACTTCGTAGCAAACGTTGCTGTAAAACTTGTCAAGTAAGTTGTAACAGCTCCAAGACGTTCTACGATCACATCCAATCGCGTCGTCACACGGAAGCCCTGTTAGATAATAAGACTAACCTATACTGTACTAACTGTGATCGGAAATTTGAAGGTGACAAACAGTTACAGGCACACCTTATTGGTAAAGATCATAAGAAAGTTATTAATAAGAACATTTAATCAAATAATATTATATTAGTCCCGTTTTTTTTAAATAAATTATAATGTCCTTACAATCCATAAAAATGACCTTTCTGGATACAATACAGCATCCAAAAAACATAACGATATTATTTCTGCATTACCATTACTGGCAAACACTGATCCTCAGCCGCCGCCTGCCGAAGTTATGGAAATACTTCGCTACGACCTCCCCCCAGAAGTTCTTTATGCAAGAGAAATAATTAGTGGTCCTACTACCGTATATCGTCTACTTAAAAACTATATGGTTCTTAACGGAGTAGAATATAATCCGAATCCGCATATACGTCGAATAAGCCATTGTCTTCTAGAATCATTCTATGAAGATGAGGAAGATAAAAGCAAAACTAGAAGACTGATACATGCAAATATGATATTATCTACAAATTCTGCGCATAACTCGCAGGATGAAGATAATGCAGATAATACAAACCCCATTCACAGTCATCGCTCATATTTCAACAAGATACGGAGTACAAAGAACTAGCGTAGCTAACCAAATAGCAATGCGTTTCAAGAGAGAAGAAAGATTCACTGGAAAACTAGGAGGAGATATAAACGAATTCATTTCGAACTACGTAGATGCTTGTCAGGATCTTAATCTAAATATGATACAGAAGATGAAATATTTTCACAACATCTTTGATGAAAAAGCGAAGAGGATATTTAGAAATAAGATTATATCTGCCAATATAAATTCGTTTACTGATGGTTTCCTAATTATTAGAGACGAATATAACAACAATAACTCGTCAGAATCGTATCCGAAAATACTTACAGAATTTAAGACTGCCATCAGTTATTAAAGAGAAGAAGTGTTCAGTAAGTGAAGCACTAGAACTTTTACGTGAACAAATACTCAAGTTTGGTCTACAAGGACCAATGAATCACAGAACCGATGAAGACTTAGTTGAGTATCTTCATGACGCTGTTATTGGAAATGATTGAACAGAAAGTTCAATCACACAAAGTGCTGCTTCTGTACCCCAGTGGAACTTTTATCAGTTATACACTGGTTTAGAAACAGCCTGGCTACATCATCAAAAGATTGCATCTAGAAAAGAACGGGACAATGAATTTTAGAAAATAACTCCAAATTCTATCATACCTGTACTTCTTTGGCAAGGACGAAGTACCTATGGTCAACCAAGAAAACAAGTTTCATCATTCCTCCGCTCCATTTCGGAGATCGTTTAATAGCGGTAATAAATATGTGAAGCAGTACAAAAAGAGATTTTGTTTCAATTGCGGATCACCTGATCACCTACTTAGGGAACGTAAAATTCAGATTCGTTTGAGACAGAATGTAGAGAATATACTGCGAAAATACCACCAAAATAGTTCAAAAATTCTATTTGAACTATGTGAACAGATTAAAGAAACACTTGAGGGAATAAGAGAAGACGAGATAGAAGAAACCCTAAAAACTCCTTCGGATGACAGTGACGACTTCAATCGTCAAAACGAAATAGCCAACTGTTCTATAGAAACCGAAGAACTGGATCCAATGGATTTTTAGTTGGAGATAGACTGCACTCCCAAAGTGATAGTTTTGGTTCTGTCTCCAAAGAAAAGGAGTGCCTTCACACTTCGATAATGTATACAATATTTATCAATGCAATATCAAAGGATGATACAGGACGTGGGGCATGCTTAGACACCGGAGTACAATCCACAGTGATTGGACTAGGACAAGCCAGAGCATATTCCAAGTTTATGGGTAACACCCTGAGACCGCAAAAAAGTAGAAATAGATACAGATTTGAAGCCAATAAACAGAAATCAATTGGATATATACCGCTTAGAATATCAATTGATAGTAATGATATTATAATACATCTAGTTGACATTGTACATGCTGATATACTGTTTCTTATTGGACTTGATGTGATGACAAAGTACAGAATATATGTTGATACTGTACGAGATACACTCTGTTTACCAGCTCTAGACATTTAGATCCCACTTATAAGAAAATTTGGCCACATATATCTTGAATTGGGAAAAGAGAATAAAGTTCTATTCAAAAAATTAGAACGTATGAGACTACATAGAAGATTCTCACATCCTGCTAGTGACAAGCTGTTCAATCTGTTGAAATTAGCCCGCCCAAATGACACGAACTCTGAAACAATGAACATCATACATGACATATCAAAACATTGTCAAAATTGTAAACGATATGGACCTGCTCCAGTACGATTCCGAGCTTCAATTACTTCTGAAGATCAAATCGTATTTGGTGATGAAATTTCAATAGATTTAATGTTTTTAGATGGAGACGCAATACTTCATGTAGTTGATACAGCAACATGATTTTCCTCCGCGGTATTCCTTGGTTCCCATGGAGAAACGTACGGACAATCTGTTGAAGGTGTATGGCTAGCCCTTCTGATCTGATGGTGTCTACTATACACTGGCTATCCAAATAGGATGCGTACAGATCAAGGTTCTATTTTCACTTCTGAAAAATGGAAACAAAGAAGTGATAACGCTAGAATTGAACTAAGATTATCTGGTTTGGAAGCTCATAGCTATCTAGGAATAGGAGAACGACTTCATGCACCACTAAGAAGAATTTTTAAAAAAATAAAAATGGATTTTCCTACCATTGACAAGAAAATACTTCTGCAACTTGCACTTAAAGGTATCAGTGATACTATAGAAGAAAACGTAATAGTACCCTCCCTGCTTACGTTCGGAGTAATACCGATATTTCCTATTATTAGTAGTAATCTACCAATTCAGAAAGAAAGGATGGAGATACTTGCCAAAGCACAAATGAAAATTAATTCCATTGTAGTGGAAAGGAGACTCCTCACTGCATTGACTGGAAAGATAACACCTGCAGCAGATAGAACATATCAAGAAGGAGAAAAGTTTTAATTTTCTCTGAAAATGAAAAGGAATCGGTTGGACCATTTACAGTAATAGATAGCACAGGAAGAATTGTTACAGTTATATCACAAGACAAAAATAAAAGACAAGATTTCAATGCTTTTCAATTAAAACCATACCATAATGATATACAATACACTCAACCATTAGAAACGTTAGATGATATTTCATGCTTTCATTCGACATCTAATATGGAGAGTCCATTATCTCATGTTCAAATAACTGAAATTATTATCCCAGTGATCCAAGAAGCAAAGATTTCGCTGAAGCAAAGAAGAGAGAACTTGATGGTCTTATAAAAAGAGGAACATGGAAACTGGTTTGCACGGATGATATTCCTAATGATTCCAATACTCTTGGTGGACGCTTCGTACATGCGATTAAAGACGAAGGTACTAACGAAGAGGTTTTCCAAGCTAGATTTCTTTTACAAGGATATAGAGATAAAATGAAGACCTAATTAGTTCATGACACAGCAACATCCAAACAACAATCTACCAAGATTTTAGTTGGACTTGCAACTATACCGGGGTTCAGATTTTTCTCATCTGATGTTTCTCAAGCATATCTTCAAAGTGCTGAGCAACTTATGAGATATATCTATGTGAAACCTCCAAAAGAATTATCACTAAGTCTAAATATTTATATGAAATTATTAAAACCATTATATGTATTAGCGGACAGCTGTGACTATTGGAGAAGAACAATACTATATCACCTAATCAATGACCCAGGAATGACATCTAAGATCTCTGATCCTGCACTTTCCTTCAAAAATATAGGTGATAGATTGAAAGGAATGTGTGCAACATATGTAGATGACACTTAACACGCTAAAGATAAAGAATACTGCAATAATACTGAGAAAAAAGAGAAAACCTCCGAATACAAGTCAAGAAAATGGGACAATATGCAATTTCGCGGTGTGCAAATTGAAACACAGGATACCTTTACTCTAATGCACCAAAAATCCTACATAATAAGATTAAACTCATTCCAATATCTGATAATTATACTGCATTTAGATTAATAGTAGCCAAACTCGCTTGAACTACTCAAGATCGTCTCTACATCTCGCGTAAAGTAGCTTTATTTATACAAATAACAGAAGCAAACTTCACCAAAAAAACTTCGAAGGTAATTAGAAAAGCGAACAAATTAGTACGTTATTTACAAAATACAAAACAATTTGAACTGAAATACCAGAAGCTCTTTATCGAAAGACTACATCTTCCTGCATATAGTGACGCGTCATATTTATCTAATAAAGATAAAATATCACAACTTGGTCTTATCATATTCCTGGCTGATAATACACATTTATGCCAACCTATTGAATTGTTCTCACACAAGGTGAAAAGATTACCTCCATCTGTACTTGGAAGTGAGCTAATGGCATTTTCAGACGTATTTGACGTCACCTACTCTATTCAATATGATCTACAATGGATGACTCAAACAAAATTGCCAATTTCTATGTATACTGATAGTCTTTCTTTATTTGATATAATTACAAAGGCTACTCAAACGACAGAAAAAATACTCATGATTGATCTTAATACTGTCAAAGATTGTTATGAAACATATGAAATTCATGATGTTGCATTCATTAGAATGAATTATAACCCTGCCGATGCATTAAAAAAGCTTCGACCAAAATCGTATCTTTCTAATGTTCTCAAGACGTCTAGACTTGACCACTCCATCGAATAATGGATCAAAAGAACAAAAACCTATGATTTTGGACGGAAAGAAAGTGAGTGTTGGTAAATAGTTAGCTTCCAGAAACTGTTTACAGTACATATGTTAGGGTAATTTACTAATTCGTTTATTGCACTGTTATTGCATTGCAGTTATTTTACAGACTCCACTTAATTGTTTAGTATTACATTTTTACTAAAACATTTTCCTATAAAAGAATAAAGAACCGGAGAAGTCAAGTCGTCGATTCTTCTCCAGCAACTTTTTATCTAAATATAACATATTTTTCGTAGTCGCCAAAACGTTGCGCCGAAGCATATAATTCTTTAAAGTTTATAAAACGCGAGCATATTTTCAATATGCAAACTTTCAAAATTAGCGACATGCAGCTCTGCACAGGTGGTAGGAGACTAGAAAATAACCAGAGATGTCAATAATGATTTAAGGTGAAGAAAAAACACAGAGCTTACACCCCATCGACAAGAATTTGCTTCATTGCACTCACTATGCCTCATGATTACAGTGCGTTGAATCACGTTACCAGTCGAAACGGGAAACCATGAAAGGAGGCGTAAGACAACAACATGATCAGAGAAACGGTCGTGAGACGTGTCTTTATAGAAGGAATAGTGCCTTCGTACGGTTCCAGCGTGTCCCGACATGTCTCGCCGATGCCTCTTATAGGGTATGGCTGGCGCGTACTCGGACGGCAGTGAGAGTGTGCGTACACGTGGCGACGTGTGCAGCTGTGTTGACACAGCTGCAGTATGTATCGCGTAGTTCTGGAACACTAGAAACCACATTTCGAAATGGTATCATGTCAAGCAGGATTGATGAACTTCGAAAAATTTTCGAAGTTCATCAATCCTGTTTGACAGTTTTTTCTACTCGCCGGTTCATTGGCTGAATGAAACAGTCAGTGCCCTCTCCTTCCTTAATTCGATTATAATCAAATTATGCTTCCATTCGCTCCATCCCCGAAGTAACCGATTTCAAAAAATTAATCAAAAAATTAAAGTGAATGGCTGTGCTTTTGACCGTTACACAGGGACTGTAAATGGAGCTCATTGGCAGATTTTCACGTTAAATGCATGTTTAATTCCAAAAATATTTTTGAAACACGTGCATGCGTATAGGAGTTTCGCGCACTGTAGATTGATTTAGATAGCCTAAGCTACCACTCATGAAAGAACGTAGCTTACTCTATGTCATCATTGTTTCCTAACACATGTACACCATCCAAGACGTCTATGCCTCCCAGTTGGGTATGTCCCTTGCCAACTCATACTACCAACACGATAAGTGTACAAAAACGGGCCAATGCTATCCGTATGCGCGGAATCATATTTTGGATATTTGAATCGTCGTTCGGAACGCTCTACGCTCAACAAACCGAACAATGTTCGGTCCAACAAGGAGAAACATGTCATGTTTCTCCTTGTTTTCACAGAAACAGACCATGAACATTCTACATTGTACTGTATACGTATATGCGAATGATGAAAACGCTACAGTAGAAAAAGAAAATCGGTAGTAGAAACGTACTGGCGAATAACTTTGATTATTACATTTTGTTCTCGCAATGTACTCTCTGTTTTTGTACATTATTGGTATTGTCATTGGCTGACAATGGCATCATCACTCGTGTACGAATGTTCCTCGGTAAACAGAACGGAAAAGGCGAAACAAAATTCGGACATACAGTGTAGTCCAACAGGTCAATAATAATCTCTAATAAACGTCATGAAACGTTTATTCATAAATCTTCAAAAATTATTACAGAATGATTGGATTTATAATTCACATAACATGTTATCATGTAACCAACTGGGCCAAGATGACATCACATGCTCAATGATTATATAATTACCATCATGTCGTCCCTTGGCTTCTCGACGTGATTGATAGACTTTCATTTCCTCTTTATAAATCCAAACAAGATCAACGAACATTACATTACCTGCCAGTCTTCCCTACAACAGTCAACAGATCAACTTTTACTTTTATTCACACTGGTCAATTTTTCTTCAGAAATCAACAACAATCCTATCCCAATATGACAACCTTTCCAACATTGAAATTTTCCTACTTCGACCTACCGGTACGTTGGAACAGAGATAGCATACTTCAACGATCTATTAAAATATGAACAATGAATTCTAACATATTATTATTATTATTATTATTATTATTATTATTATCTTTATTTTCATTTGTAGGCACGCGGCGAACCAGTTCGTCTTGCGATGGTCATTGGTAAAATTCCATTCGAGGATAATCGGATTTCATTCTCTGATTTCCCTCAAGTTAAGCCAACTCTTCCATTAGGCAGTCTTCCTATTTTGGAAATTGATGGAAAGGTATTCACTCAAACTGTGGCGATCCTTCGTTATGTGGGACGTCTCTCTAAATTATACCCTGAAGATCCTATTGAAGCACTGCGTGTTGACGAAGTCATAAATACAGTAGATGATTTTTTCCTTAGCTTATTTGCTTACAAAGGGGATGATCAGGAGAAGCAACGTGAAAGCAGAGAGAAGGCTATTGGCGAAAGTGGTGCTAGATATTGGGGTGGATGTCAGAAAATTATTGAGTGTAACAACCCTGATGGTCCGTTTGTATTGGGTGGCAAAGTATCTATTGCTGATCTGTTTATTACACATATTTATGTCCTGTTCCGTACGAGATTCTTGCATTTTATTCCGAAAGATGCTCTACACCACTTTGGAAGAATGAAAAGTATTCATGATGGTGTTATGGAAATTCCCGAGGTTGTCCAACATTACAAGAATAATCCAATTCCTGATTTGGGTTCAAAATAGTTATCCTAAATTTGCAATTATCTCCATTCCGATGGAGTGAATTGGTGTTTCGATGGAATGGTATGACAAACTAAAGGTGGAGGAACTTTTTTATTCTGATGACTCCTGAACATTTCTACTTGTAGGGACTTTTTTATTAAACAATTCAAATCCATCCTTTCTTTTAGGTATGATGATGCTTTTACTTTCTTGTTAGAAGTTGGAACAATTTAAATTTAAAATTTATTTTTCTTCCTAGCACTGAAAAAAGAAAAGCACGTATGGGTCTACCAGCACCGGAGACTGTTACCATTTACATACATCTTTACAATATTTGTGGGCGCACGCAATTTAAAAATTGAATCCGATACAGTAGATCATAATAAAAATATTATGAATGTCCAGAACATTTAATACTGGGCTGTTGGGCATGTATAGGCCGGCTCGTGTGTGAAATAAGGGGTGGTTCAAGGGGCAATATTAGTCCACGAGCGAAGCGAGGACTGATATTGACCGGCATAACGACTAAAAGGAAAACACCATTTAGGAATCAAACTACATTGCGACATCGAAAACTGGAAGCTACAAAACAAGGAATTAAATGAGACGACAAATGATAAGATCAGACATGGAGCCAGAAGTAACAATCGAGGTTGGAAATATTAGACGTACTCCGAGTGAACAATAACTGCCCTCAGTGCAATAACTGCCCTCGGCTCATGTGACAACTCGATTATTCTACAAGTTCCTTACAGTAAAATTACAGTTAAAAATTGTACGGTGTGGTGACAAAGACGTTCTGGATATCATAAAAATATCTAATTAATTGATGGTTACTGACACGTTGTTTACTTAGTAACGCATGAAGCGTGTTTAGTAAAAGTTGGGTCCCAATAACTCGATGTAATGTTTTGCTGCCCCGCCGTGCAATATCAGCTACCACCAGTGTGTACCATGGTATCTGCAGTCATTGTACAAAAAACGATGGTTATTGCTACGAGGCCAAACTGGTTATTTGCGAGGCCAAATTGGTTATTGCACTGCGGGGCAATAACATTTTATTTACAGTATTAAATTTCATTAAATTTCTTCCTCATGCCGGTTGCCCACCGTTGCACTGCCTATATTGAAACGTGCACTTCCAGACGCCCTACTGGTAAATAATATTGTTATATTATATAAAAGAATATATAAAAATTATTCATGGATGCACACCGATTTGCTCTCTGTATGAAACAATTACGTAATTATTCCCGCACAATTATCAAGCTGTGCTGGACGATGCAATTATTTATTATTCTATCATTTTTGAATTTCTTCACCAAAACTTTTTACATGGCCCGCAGACGAGGTCGTGCTGGGTAAGTTGAAGGATAAAATCTTAAATCTTGATAAGACCGGTTCGTACATCTGTGTGACCGCTGGCGGTATTTCTTCTCCTGTTTGTAGAGTAATTAATTGCCTTGTTGGCAAACGCGACTAGAACATCCCGACAGGTCCCACTGTATGTACCTATCTAAATATTTAATTCCTACCCTTTTCTGTCGATGTGGACACGTGTCCAAAAGAATGGCTTACAATGCCCCCGTCCTGACCGACCGGATCGTGACGCCTACTTAACGGCGTCAAACCCGACTCGGACAAGAAAAAGAAATGAACGAAGAACGCTATCATAAAACCCTGAAATACACTTTCCCTTTTTCCTCCCTCTACCATTCTGGTCGCCTTTCGACCAGTTTTCCTCCCGTTTCCTCTCTTCCTCCACACTCGTGCAAAAAAGACACCATCATGGTACTCCCGTGGAGGGCCGATTCATCCGGCTCCTCAAGCCGCTCCTTCTCCAGTGGCCCTGATATCATGAAGTTTTTTTTCTACTTCGAGAACATCACCATGGGTAGTCGCACAAGTGAAGAAATGGCGACCAAGATCTTGGCCTACTTAGACAGCGACGCCTTCGACTTCTACTTCGAGGATTTCTACAGGAATGGAGACCTCACTCTGGACTCTGAAGTCTTCCAGAACGTCAAGGAGGGCCCTCCTCGAGCACTTTCAAGACGTTGAGGAAGCTCAAGACCTAATTCTCGTCGGCATAACCGCCTAACTTTCGTTTGAAGATCTAATGCTTCTCTTCGTGATATGGACCGCTTCTTTGAGAAAATCAAGTTCAAGAACGAGGCCAAGTCGGAACCTTTGCGAAACGCGGTAATGGCCATCCCCGACCTTGCTGGGTTTGTCATCTTTCGGGCTAGTTCCACCTATGAGGACGCGAAAAAGGCCGTCGTAGACTTCAACACGGGGAAGGTGGCCTTTCAAACAGCCGTCTAGTTCCACAACAAGCAGTGAGACCCTGTTAATATTCCCACCTCTCATCCGAGAGCACATCCCTAGAAGCGCATGGTTCGCCCTGACTTTGGTGCAGTGAAAGTCGAATCCAAGGTCGATGCCTTAGAAAACGAACTCGCGGACTTGACACTATTGATGAAGAAGGAACAGACGGCAGAAACAAGCAAGGTTGACGCCGATCACATTTTTGCATACTGTGACAAGATTGGCTACTGAGCCAATCCTTGCAATGAGAATCCGCACCGAGATACAAGGTGTCCCAATTGTCAGAAGATGGGCTACCCTGGAGCAACCTGCTGGTCCCACCCGGATTGTCAGACAAAGAAGGTCGAGTTTAGTGATGAAAAGGATGCAGAAAGCCCTGACCCAAAGTTTTCCGTCATCATGGAAGATATCTCGGAGAATGAAGTCGTCATGACTACCAAGAGAACTGCAGATGGCCAAGCCTTGCCGAAGAACCCCCATAATGAAGATGGGGCTCCTATGTCACTACTGTTTAGCCAGATGGAAGTAGAAAAAGCTCAATAAGCCGTCCGTCCTCCATAAAAGAAGAAAGTAGCAAGAAATAAGAGGATTTAGAAAAGTTCGAACAAAGAGATGTTGAAACATGTCAGCAAATACGACGTCATGGATGCCTTCTCGAATGCCCTCCCCGATTTATGGTTCGGTCAACTCTTCTTTGGCTACAAAGATGGTGCCAAGGAGGAACTCAATAGCCTCATCGGTAAGAAGAAAACGACTTTCCTTGCGGCCGTTGCCAATGACCCCATGATCGAACTTCACGAAAGTAATTCTCGTGATGTACTTAAAGTTATCTCGGTTAGAATCTATGGAAAACAGGCATGGGATCTTCTTGACTCTATAGCCGTTTCCAAAATCTTGTCCCTTGACATAGTCAAAAAACTGTCTCTCACCCAACCTACGCAAGAAGAGGAATTCTAGTCGCAAATGGAGTCCGTTGTTAGACCGTGGGAACGATCAAAGAATCACTAGTTGCTTTCTGGAACTTACCCGACTCCCTCGACTTTATGCTTGTAGATGGATCTCCCTTCGACATAATTATTGGTATCCCGTCGCTCGATAAACTGTTCGCGAAAATCAACGTCGTGGATCATGTTGTCCGACTCAAGATTGTCTCTCAAAATTTGGTGCTTCCCTTAAAGTACGAGAATGCTAGGCGAGAAATCAACAGCGGCACCGACAGCGACGACACCACTTCAGACAAGGACGCTATGTTCCAGAGCTCTTCTCAGGAGGAGGACTTGAGTGAAGAGCAGACCGATAGCCTTGTACTTACCATCCGTGGAGACGCTTATGGCCAACCAATGGATCCCTACATTGAACAGTCTTATCAAACTTCTGAGGATACTAGTGGTGACGACAGCCTTCACCTCCTTCGCGCGAGGCTGGCTCATCTGGCTGACATGGACGCAGAGAATATATCGACTAGTTTACGTGAATGTGACATTATCGCTTGGAGTCTCGATGAATTCCATTCTGCAAATGTCCCGGTAAAGCACTCCTTCGAGTTGCTTAAAGAGAACCCAATCCACCTCCCTTCTTGTAGACTCCCTCCGCGTCACAACGACATTGTTCGAAAGGAACTTGAAAAGATGTTGGACGCTAGAGTGATCAAGCCTTGCTACTCCCCATGGTACTTCCCCGTCGTCATAGACAACAAGAAAGATGGCAAGACTCGGTTCTGTGTGAACTACCGTCTGCTCAACGCAGCCATGAAACCGGATCGCTGGCCCCTTCCAAAGATACAGGAGATATTTGACGAGCTGGAGGGTAGTAAAGTCTTTAAAACCCTCGATCTCATCACTAGATACTGGAAGGAGAAAATGGCGGATGATTGTAAAGAAAAGATCAAATTTTTCTGCCGCTCCGGAATATTTGAATTCGAGGTCATGTCCTTCGGATTAATGAACGCACCCTCAACCTTCCAGAGGATGATGGACGTTATCTTCACCGGAATCCCTTTTTAATCCCTTCCGTCCGTGTCTACCTCCATGATGTGATAATATTCTCGAAGAACATGGTGGAGAATATCGACCACCTCAATCAGATCTTCGACCTCATTTGCGAAACACGGACTGAAGTTGAAGATCTCCAAGTGCCTGTTCGCCCAGACTGAAGTGAAGCTCCTTGGTCACATCGTGAGAAACGATGCAGTGGCAGTGAACCCCAACAAAGTGGAAGCAAACCGTGCTGAAAAAGTTCCACAGACCACGACAGAGCTTCGGAGCTTCCTCAGCCTCGCCAGATACTACCGTCGTTTTGTTAAGGGTTTTGCCGACATCCAATCAGTGATCCATGTTGGTACGTCCGGTAACAGTACCCTGAAGTGGACAGATGAGATGGGCGAGGCCTTCAAGAATCTCAAAGTCGCCCTTAAAACACCACCCGTCCTGGCTTTCCCGAAATTTGACTGCCCATTAGTCGTCGACACAGATGCTTCATCAGTAACCATAGGTGAAGTGCTCGCGCAAGAGCAGGAGGACGAAATAATTCACCCCATAGAATTTGCTAGCCGCACCATGAACTACGCGGAACGCAACTACAGTGCATATGAACGCGAGGTGTTGGCCGTTATCTTCGCATTGAATAAGTTTCATGTCTACCTCCTGTTCTTCCATCCATTTGTCCTCAGGACCGACCACCAATCTTTTAGCTATGCCTTTCGGAAAAGAGACGTGCACGGTCACATTGCCCGCTGGTTAGATTTCATTGCAGAGTATGAGTTCAATGTTGAATACCGTGCTGGGGCAGACAATAAGGCTGCAGACTACATATCCCGCTTTGGTACTGCTCCATCCAAGTCCGACGAAGAAGAAGAAGGTGACCTGGTTGGTTTCGTTATGATACTGCTTCACTCCTGGAAAAACCCCACCTAGAGCCTCTGCTGCTCAATATCTCTTCCTACCTTCGCGGCGAGCCGATCGAGATTGGCTGGCCTGCCGACGATGAACCGCCTAACATAAGATCCGTCGCATGGCCAAGGGCTATATGCTGTGGGGAAATATGCTCTTTCGCCGTACCGCCAAAGGACCTCGTCTCGTAGCCCAAATCTCTAACCGGGTTGACATTCTCCGTGACTTTCATAACGACATTGGCCATTGGGATGTTCATACTACGAGAATCTTCATCATTTCCCGCTTTTGGTGGCCCACGGTGCATCGTGACATCAACTCCTATGTGCGCTCTTGCGAAGGTTGCCAGCATGCAAAGCCTCTTCCTCTGTACCGCTCCGACAAGTACTGCCACATCACCAACCTCTTTTCCACATTCTCGATCTACTATTCCCGGAGTTTTCCCGCGTCGTCAACAGGTGACCGGTTCATACTGGTATGCGTTGATCATCTCACCGGTTGGTCCATCGCGGAGGCGACTCAAAACTCTACTGCGGAAGTGGTCAGGCCCTTTGCGCGAAACGAGATCATGTATCCTTTCGGAACTCCGGGAACTATCGTTAGAGACAACGCCACCTGCTTTACGGCCAACTCGCTGGCCAGCTTCATGACCGAAAATGGAATTGAGTGGAAAACCGTTCTGGAATACGCCCCAATATCCAATGGAACGGAAGAGCGCATGGTTGATATCGTCAAGAAAGGCATCAAGAAGACTGTCATATGTGACGGGAAGGATTAGGATGCTTCCCTCCCTAGAATGTTGTATGGGTACCGCCGTTGTCTATTTCTAGGTGGTTCTTCCCCCTTCGAGCTGATGTACGGTGTTAGCCGTCGCATGCACCGGTATGAAGTTGGCATCGCACAATCCCAGGTCGTCGCAGACCGAG
>JAULBU010040762.1:0-14496 GCA_032358235.1 Odonthalia washingtoniensis | reverse complement strand
CATGACAGACGAATGCAGTTTTGTTCTTGTCCTCTGGTCTGATTGGGACCTGCCAGCAACCAGAGTATGCGTCCAAGGTTGTGAATATCTTGGAATCCCCAAGTGAGTCGATACACTCGTCCATATGAGGAAGTGGGTAACTTTCCTTCACGGAAGCTTGGTTTAGCTTCCGGTAGTCGATACAAAACCGAATTTTACCATCTTTTTCGGTGAGAAGAGGACTGGCGCTGCCCATTCGGAATAGGCGGATTCGATAACTCCAGCTTTGAGCTGCTTGGTAACCTCTAATTGTTCGAGTTCTCTTGTCTTGGGTCCCGCTCGGTACTTGGACGGTCTTGTTCCGGGTATGAGATCGATTGCGTTCTGTGTGACGTTTATGTTCCCCAACTTTCCGAACCACATTGGCTCGTGTTTCTTCAACATGGTCCTGATTTCATGGTGCTGTTCCTCAAGTACTCCGCGCGGTATGTCTTCCGCCGTCATTGGCGCCTCGTCTTGTTCCATATGCGACTCTCGAATATCTGAGAGATGTTTTTTGATCAACGCCGGGTCTCTGACAGATTTCTGATGCTTCTGAAACATGGAAGGTGGTTGGTTGGATGATCCTGACTCGGGGACAAGCATTTGCGCGTGCGAAATATTCGACTCGACAAGCGAAGTTGGGTGCGGACTTGCGTTGGCAATGTGTTGATTTAAAATCAGGGTCTTTGGATGTTCTCCAAAGATGTCGACTAATAACCGGAATGATTTACCGTCCGTTACATCAGCAACTCCTGCTCCGGCAAGACATAAGTGATTGTCATAGAAGCTTGATGTTGTTTCAACGAAGATTAGTCCTTGGCGTGCTATCTTGACTGGTATCCAGGTGTGTATCTCTGGTTGTATAACCGTCTGTTCTGCCGCATATATTTTTGGTGAAGTCCTCCCCTTTGCTTGTATGTATTCCTTCTCTTCGGGCGACGGAGGAGCGTCCAAGAGTCTCTTGTTTGGTTTTCCAATGATTTGTACTGTCGTCCCATCTTCAAGTTCAACTAAGCGACTGTGCGTGTGGATTCCTTTGACATGCTTGTCGCATAAATCGCAACCGAGGATTACGGACGTTGCGAGTCGGTCATCCAGGTAAAATGTCAGCATCTCCGACTGAGAGCCAATCTGTTCTGCTAGCGTTATCGTCCCTGCCATGGTGATGGGTCTATTGTTTGCGTCTCGTATGTTTGTTGACCCGTTGAGAGGCTTGATGAATTTCTCCGACCCATACGGTAGTGCGGAGCGTCGGATGAAACTGGATCCGGCACCGGTATCCAGAACTGCAGCGAACCATTTCGTTGAACGTAATGGTAGGCCGAGGTTGGTGTAGACTTGATAATTGCGTAGAGCTAGTACGAATATCGCACCATGTGCGTCTGTGCGTTTCACTGTGCGCCATGGGCGTTGGAGGCAACCGAAAATATTCGTTGATGTCGGTGGTTTTGATGGGGCGATGCGGTCAGGGTGGAGGCACGGGGACTTTTTGAAGGAGTCGGTGGGCGACTCAATATTTTCTTTACTGAAAAAACTTCGACAAGCCCACGGATCGGTTTCCCTGGGTCTTATTATTGATTGGGATGTTGTTGTTCTTCCCCGTCTTCTGGTTATTGTTTTCCTGGCGTGCGAGAACGAACTGCGTCATACGGTACGATGTTGCTTGCAGCATGGACTTGCGTGATGGCGACAACTTCTCGTAGTTGGTGATAACTTTCTCCATGTCGGAGTAATGCAACGGGCACTTCGGTGAGATGTGTTCTAATGCATAACATTGGTGACAAATCAATGGCTGATGTGTCTGGTCGTTGCGGTTATTGGAACTCCATCCAACTCGATTTGATGTAGAGGCACGTCCACCAAAATTGATGTATCCCGGTCTCACCGTGTTGTTTGCGTACAGGTTCAATTCGTGGTTACTTTCCCTTCCCAACGAAGTGGATGGAAAATCATTGGTGTCCAACAACTCCTCAGGAGCCGTCATGTTGTACTCGGCTTCGGCCGATTGATGGTCAGTTGATTCTTCCGCGAAATTTACTGCGCGTATGGCTTTCGATCCCCGAGTGGGTACTGGTAAGGTTCGCGTTCCCACGAGTTGGGATCTGTACGCGTCGCCCTGGTCTTGTGCGAACTGAACGAGACGATCGAACGTTAATTTGTGACGTGACTCGCTTTCTCGGAAGCTTGCGACGATTATTCGAGTCGTTGGTTCTAACCCGTCGACGAAGAACGTCATTTTGTAGAGTTTGTCGTGTACATTCCCGCAGCGATATGCGGTGGCGTTTAACCTGTATGCGAAATCTTGTTCGGGTTTGTTTATCAAATGCCGCGTTCCGCGTAATTAATTCACCGCTTCGCGTATAGCAGCTGGTGTGGCATACGTTCTTAGTAACGATTGGACGGATTCTGGCCAGCATGTTACTTCTCCGCAGCGATCTCCGTTTCTAGTTGATCTAAATTGTTTCGCGGCCTTCCCCGTAAGGAACTGGGAAAGGGCCACGTATGCCTGTGCCTCGGTCAACCCGAGTATGTCACACTCTTCTACCATCCTGGATAGGAAGTGCAATACCAGTATTGGGTCCTCTCCTGGGAAACGGTGTTCTTTCATGGTTAATTCCAGGCTCTTGAGGAGTCTGCACAGTTCACCAGTGGATGCACTGTCTCTTTCGCCGCTTGTTCTTGACAAATGAAAATATCGGTACGACATCAACTGGTCGAATGCTGGGTTTGATGGTTTAAACGAGGTCAATCCTCAGTGTTTAGGGCCTTTTTCACGTTCAAAGAACGGTATGATCAGGTAGATAATATCCAATTCAAGGCCTGTTGTTTCGTCATCCTCTTCTGACAATGAAGAGTCGTAGTTGGGTATACGTCGCGATCCTGATGACGGTTTTGATCGATGCGAGCGTGACGCGCGTGACTCACTTTGTTTTATCTTGCGTGACGTATCACGGTGTACGGCTGAGGCCCGTTGAGATGGTAAACGTAGACGTTGGTGTGCGTCTTCCTGACCCATTTTGGTTTTAAATTTCGTGTCTTTTGTTTCTTGTTCCACCTCGAATTTTGAGTTTTGTTGTGTACCGTCCTCCCAGAGTGCGTTGACGTCCGAACGTAACAATTTTACTGCTTCGTCGACGGACTCCGTTGGAGAGGTCATCTTTCCGGTGAGAGATAACTTAATAACCGTAAAAGTCGTGGAGGTTATTAAATTCCTCCTCGAAATTGGGTTCTCGGGTAAGTTCTTCTTCCAGGCGTGAATTTAAGGCTGTTACTCTTTTCGTGAGTTCCACGGATTCTTTACCGCAAATTCGTTGTATGGTTTCCTCACGAGTGAGTTGGCCAGCTAACTGTACGGGATTATCCACAGAACCGGTTTTTGAAGTTGCGCGGGAAGCATTACACGATCCCACGGGTAGGCTACCGGTCGCAGATCGCGTTTTTCTTAACCCGGGCTTCGGTATTCTCGTTGTGTGTTTGTCCATCCTAAGTCAATTGCCACCTAGTTAGTTCTAGGGTGGGAGACCAGATGTAGTGCAATGCACTTCCAAAAGGAAGGTTTATGGGTCCTGCACCAAGCTGTTCGGGTCCTTCTTTCTGCAGTAGCGCGTCGAGCAGAGCACTCCATCGAATAGGAGGAGGGATTTGTTAACTGTAGGTGGCTTCCCGCCTAATATCTACTGTCTTCAGTTAATTCTTCAGCGACAGGAGGTCTGCGCGTAGACGTATGAGATGGTTGGACGAGTTCCTGTCAAATCAGGTCGTACGCTTGTAAAGCGGTGGAGATCAATACGACTTGAGAGAGTCAGTCTAATGGTGGCGTTTTTAATGCGCGTTTAGAAGCGACGATTGGTGAGTCGGGTCGGGGATGACGCTTGTAAGGCGCAATCGAGCGACTCTTGCAAAGGAGAGGTTCAGTCTATCGTAGCCGAATGAGTTCTTATGGAGGCGAAACGCTAGTTGCGGGGGTAGATTGAGTCCCATAGATCCTTGTCTTCATTAAAATAAAAGTGGTTTTGGGTCATAAAAGACCTCTTAAGTAAGCCTTGCCCGTCATACGGCGGTTGATGTGTGCATACAGCGGGCCTAGTACAGTAAGATACCGTACTATACGGTGTACAGTTGTCGGCTGATAGGTGGTCAGTTGTCCAAATGGTCAAACTACGCAAGACATGAAAACGTGATAGCGTGACATAAAACGTGACCAAAAGTGGGACAAAACGTGACATGTTTCCTTCGTTGGGAGTTGAGATCAGAAAAAGTCGTGCTGTCAACAATCTTGACGTCCAGTTGCACTACAGGCGGCAGTTGGATCCTACTTGAGGGTACTTGGACCTCACACCCTTTATAATTCTAATAAATCCAAGCAACTTCGAGTATGAACCCAACCCAAAATTTTTTTTTTTGTTGAATAGAACAAATCCGTTTCGGCTTCAATAGGACCTCAATCTGTCCTGTGAGATTCGCTCAACAGCACCACTGTACAAGCCCGTTTCTTTTCCGACTCACTCCACGTCGTATTCACATCCACCGCTTTATAAGCGCGTTAATATCAATACGCACTTCATCCATCTACTGACATTAGCAACAAGAAGATCTCTCCGTCCCCTTTTTAGTGGAGTGCATGCATCAAAACGAGTTACTCGGAACGAAGGGTCGAGAACTCCGTTTAGTGCTCTATTTTCTCGTCTCTAGAGTTTCATTTTACTATATATAGACATAAAAAAAGGATTTTCTCCTCCTTTTCTTCATGCGTATCACATGATGTGAGACGGATGAATACAAGAAGGTTGGTGATTATTTCCTTATCACGATTCGACTGAAGCTTTTTTGTCTTTGTCTACAGAAATTGGCATATAATGTGAGACGTATGATGACAAAAAGGGTCTTTATTATTACCTTCTCACTATTCTACTCAAGCCTTGTTGTCCTGTTTTACAAAAAGTAGTAGATGGGGGCCTCTGTCAATAAATATGATGGAACGAGGTGATAAAGTGATGTTGTTCGTGGAATGTAGTGAGACTAAGTGATAGGGTATTTTTTGCATTGCTCACATAGTTTCTCAATTATATCTACCGTCAGGGGGGAAACATTTCATCTCCTGTCATTCGCTCATTACATCTTATTATTTCAGAAGCCTATTGAGGCATATATATTTATGGACGGTTTGATTCCCACCGGAATTTCCTTTCAGTTCCATCACTACCAACGATCATTACTGATCCAACTGTTGTGATTTGTAGGTCTCCACAACTCACTTTCGTATCAATTTCAATGCAACTCCATTACCATGTTCTGAAAAATTACAGTGACCTTCATTGTCGTCGCCATAAATCCTGTATCCATAAGTTTTACCCTCATTATAATATCATTCTACCTAGAAACGCCAAACTCACTCTCCACTTCCTTCCTAAACTCCTTTTGAGTCTCTGTACCACTGTGTCCTTTTGAATTATGGATTTAACAATTTTCTTTATTATTATGACCCATTTTGGATAGATTCCGTCCAACTTTATACAGTAGCATAGTATTTCCTGTCATCCCTTAATTTCATACGAGAGATCTGGAAGAATTTTTCCGTCGATCAAACTCTCCATAATGGTGGAAGTATCCAAAACGTTTATATATTCTTTCAGACTACCTGTACTGTCCCAAATGGGCTTCCCAAATCTAAATCTCTACATCAGTAATATCTTCAAAAACCATTGTAGGTTTGCTTTCCTTCTCCCAGCGACCTAATCAATCAGACAGTTCTTCCACAAATTTTACAGTTATACGACCCGAGGCAACTGGTAAATCCTTCTTCTGTGTGTATCGATAGTATAAGTCGAAAGTGCTTTTAATTTTATGTGCGAAGCTACTCATTGTCGTAAACGGCGAATATTTCCTTCACAAACTGTTTTGGATTATTCTGATGACGATGTTTTCGAAATCATACATAGCTCGTTTGTAACGTCGGAGCCATACGCATAGTACAAAAATACTTTGCGTCGTGATGATGCACATGTGTGCATGTATCTGGTAGTTATGCAAAGCATGCTGACGCAGTTTTGAAAAATCCCCGGCCAGTTAAAGTGATAATATATTCTGTCAAAAAGTGGAGGAGGGATTCTGAATCTCGTTTTTTGGCGCTGGGATTTGAAATTTCATTTCATTGAACAAGTTCATCCGGTGTGAAAGTGGCGATTTTTATTTGGGTGACGTCCGGAAAGGGACGGTGGTCGTTTCCGTTGGGGTGGTTGGGGTCCACTGCAGAACTACGGCGGCTTGGCAGATGAGCTGAGAGAGAGGTGGGGATTGTAATGACAGACAGATACCAATGACTTTACGGGGGTGGACATAGCACGTACAGTAGAAAAACAGTGTAAAAAGTAAGAAATATCGATAAGCAGTTCCCCATTACGTATTCCCTCTTTTGACAGACATACATTACGTGTATGTAACTTTACAGTATCGTTTAGTTTTTTTTAATTGTTTTTAAACCTAACATTTTAGTTTTTTTTATTGGGATCTCTTTTTTATTTTATTTTAAACGTAAACATTTTAGTTATTTTTTTATTTTTATTTTTAGGTAATTCCATGATTAGGCCCTAGACAGGTGTATAAATTTTTAAAAAAATATAAATAAAAATATGTAAAAAAATATATATATTTAAATTATTAAAATAACCTAAAACAAGGCCCGTAAGTAAGAGAGAAGTATCGAGCTAAACAGCTTGTTGTGATTATTGTGATTTTGTTCTAATAACCACTCTACACACCTGAACAAACCAGGGATGGCGTTTGTAGTTGAACTCCCTCTGAGTTGAAACGTCCACAGAAAAAAATGTTACGGCGACCAACACAAGGAAGACGGCAACGACGTGAAGAAGACGAAGATTCCGACAATGGGGGCAAAAGGAAGAAACAAATACAACAGTCAGCACGATTACATCGGTTCCTAGCGATATGGACGATCTGTATCTTGGTAATGTCGTTCTTCAAGTCAACGACAATGTTTGAACGGTCGTCGATCGGTCCCCAACAACAGCAGCAGGAGCAACCGCAACAACGGTTCTTGTCAGAGTACGCGACGGGCGAGAAACACTTGGGAGACTTCCGAGATCGAATGCTTAACATGACCTTTCACATATACACGTCGCCAAAGCCGTTCATCGGCACGGACGGTGCTCGTCAAATCCAGGCAATCAAAACATGGCAGAGTTTAAAATTCCCTAACCAACTTACCGTTCCCATCACATTACTTGGGAACGAGACCGGGTATGCTGAAATCAGTAAACGGTTCAACTTGATACATGACCCTGATGTGGATACTTCCTTCCAAGGGATCCCATTGTTCGGGTCACTTATCCACCGCGCAGTGGCCGACTGCAATGAAGATGTCGTCATCTTCGTCAATGCGGACATACTGATATTCCAGAACTTGGTGAAGGCGCTTTGTAAAGTAATGATGCTGTTCAAACATTTCCTGTTCATCGCAGCGCGCTACGACATGAACAACAACGGGAACCATTTCAACTACAATTTCAACTCGAACAAGTGGATATCTAGTTACGTCAACAAGCATGGTACGTTGCACACTTACGGTGGTATGGACCTTTGGGCTTGGAATGTTAACCATGCTAACAGTCCATCATTTGAATATATCCCTCCTTTTATCTTTGGGCGAGGTCGGTATGATAACTGGCTCACACATGAGACCGAGACAAGGAACGAACGTGCCGTCATCGACGGATCGGAAACATCCTTGCTTGTACACTTACGGCACGATTACCATTTGGTGAGTGGTGGGGAGGCGTTCGAACGTCAGGTAGCTGAAGATTTTTGGTCGGAAGGTCGACATTGTAAGTTTGAACAGTTTATCAACTCGTACCTGGCGGTATCACATGGGACTTACACCTATCAGAAAGGTGGGATACTGAACGCTTCGTGGAAACTCAGCAAATGCCTCGAGGCCGATGACTACCTGTGCGTGCTTAAGCGGGTGAGACCGGGAGTGTGTAATTGTGAATTGAGCCCATTTGTCAGGGAGGCACAGAGTGATCCTATCCTCGTGCGAGGGAGTAGAGTCATACGATGTGGCAGAGTGGTGAAGGAAGACAAATCAAACTATTCGGTACCGTTGACGACACGTGATGGCTTGGACATGCTACGGAACGCGACCCACTACGACGGAGAAGATGAGTGGTCAAATGAAATCACAGAGCCTTCTTTCGGCCTCCCTCATACCTTGGAATCACTAATCGAAAAGTACAAATCGGCGGCCGCGACTGACAGCAGCAGTAGTAGTAGTAGTAGTAACAGTAACAGTAAGTATACAGTGATTGTGACGGCGGTGAACTTTTCATACCGCGACCTTATGATGAACTTCATGTGCAACCTTCGAAGGATCCATATGTACCCTGCTCACGACGTGTTGATCGCGGCGTTGGACAAGCGCGTGTACGTGTACGGGTACGTACGGTCACTGCCTATTTTCCTGTTCGACTCGTCGGAGAAGGGTGATGAGGAGGAGCGAATACAATACGGGAGCGATGAGTTCCGCAAGCTGACTAAGCTGAAGACTCGGATTGTGTTACGGGCACTGAAACTTGGGGTGAATGTTCTATGGTCAGACGTGGACATTATATACTTCCGAAACCCATTAGTGGATTTGTGGAAGCATGAAGGAGATATAATCATCCAATCGAATGCTCCGGATGAAGTGCAGAGTAATCGGCGAAGAAGATTGAACTCTGGATTCTACTTGGCCAAGTCGACTGCCCGTGTGATGACGACGATATCACATATTATCCGGTATGCAGTGAGCGCTCCAGAGTTATCGGAACAACCATGTTTTTATGACGTGGTATGCGGACAACGAGCGGAGTTCGTGGTGGGCAATGACTCGTGCGTGTACGGTGGTAAAGTTGTGGTGAAGATCCTGCCAAGAAATCAGTACGCTAATGGGTTGACGTTAAGCATTTGGAACTATAGCACGAGTGAGGAGAGACGGATCGGAGATGGAGAGGAATGGTCTGATTTGTTCATATTGCATAACAACTGGGTGGTGGGGAAGGAAAGGAAGCGAGCGAGATTACGTCGCCATGGCTTTCAATTCTATAACGGCCGCTTGGATGTTTGTGTGTACGGACGGACTGAATTAAGTAACTGAATTAAGTAACTGAATTAAGTTAGAACGAATGAATTAAGTGAATGAATTGGTAATAAAAGTAAAAAATCATGATTAGACCCGAGACAGATGTGTAAACGTAAAGTTCAGTACTGAGATTTTGTGAAATGTTTCCATTCAGGACTGTTATTTGTGTTAAAAGACTAATCTAGTACGGCGAATTATGGTAAACGACGAAATCAATGTTTACACACCTGTCCTTTGCCCAAAATAAAAATAAAATGTGAATACTGTTTAACGCCACACTATAGTAACCGTTCTTTTATTTATGGGAGAATCGGCGATCAGTAGGGAGGAATCTGATTCAAGGCGTATTTCAAAAGACAAACCCCTAAATCATTCCCCATCATTCTCCACCATCACCACCATCACCATCATCACCATCAACGTTGCTGTAGTGTGATACATCGATCCATGACACGGCGTTCGCCGTCCACGCACTCGCCGTCCACGATGTCCGGCTGCTCGCATGTCACAGCGTTGCCCAACTCCACCAGCCAGTACCCGCTCATGCACGGCGCGTAGCACCGATTCCCGATCAGCTTGGACTCGAGCTCCGCACACGCGCACTCCCCGCCGGACTCGCACGTAGCCGCCGACCATCGAGCCGCAATCACTACTGATTTCTGCGCCAGCTCGCACTCCATCTCATGCATTGTGTACCCCGGCGGGCAGTCGGCCTCCCGCGAAACAACCGCCCTCTGCACAGTTACCGCCGCCCCGCTCGAGATCCCCATCAAACACATGAACAATGCGAAGAAGATGAAGAAGATGTTCATTTTCTTGCTGTTTTGGGTGGGTGAATGAGTGAGTGAGTGGTGTTTCTGCTTCTTTTTTTCTTTTTGCAAAAGTGTTGGGATTTTTGGTTTTTAGAGGAATGTGCAAAACAAAACAAAGAAAGGAGTATTTTAATTTATATAAATAAATAATCCCATAAATAAATAGAATAGAATAGAGAAGTTTTGGTTCCGGTATGGAAATAGAAAATGATTGTTATGCTCATCAACACTTCAACAAATAATAGTAATGGATCATGTTGGATCTATCGGCGCCTCCTCCGTACAAGCCGTCTACAGTACAGAAATAATTTTGGGCCAATAATTTTAAGAGCTTAATTCAGGATTATGCCAAAAATGTGTGTCAGTAAAGATTCTCAGTTAGTAGACAGCAGCAGCGGCGTTGGCCTGGTGGCGCAATGGTAGCGCAGTGGACTCCAGTTCCAAAGGTTGTGGGTTCAAATCCCATCCGGGTCACACTAAATTTTAGACAATTCGCCAAACCAAAAAAACAACTGAACAAATTCCTTAAAATGCAAAAATAGAAATACATATATAGAAATGCATATATACAACTTGTATTTTTGTATTTTTACTTTGTTTCTCACAACAACTTGTTTCGTTCCTTCATTCAACGTAAAACGTCGTAACCGTTTTGCAACTATCCAACAATTCATTATATCCTTTTCCCCTTCCCTTTTGCATAATAATGAAAATATAAATTCCACTTCAACCTCATCATCGCCAACCCCCTCCTCTTGCTTTATCAACTACTCCTACTTTTCTTATCGCTAGCTCATTCTGTTACGATCACTCTCGGGTCAATGGTTGGTTTGATTACACAAGCATGGAAAGGATGGATGAAGTTGTTGGGCTAGTGCAAACGGTCCGTATGATGGTTAACAATGCCCTGTACAGTACAATCCAAAGGAGATGGCCACGGAAGTACTGTACAAGCCAGAAGATGGACGGATACAAAAGTACTGTACAAGCCATAAGAGGCGAAGGCAGAAGTACAATACAACCCAGAAGAGGGGCGGACACAAAAGTACAGTACAGGCCAAAAGGGATGGAAGCACATGTACAGTACAATGCTGGAAGGAGGGATACAGAAAAAGGAGACAGTAGACACTGTACCCGATCTTGCGGTCACGTGAGAGTGAAGTCGCTACGGTTTGTTATGCATCACACCGTCGGTCAACAATAATGGTAGTTTGGTACACCATGGTGATCCTAGTCGTAGTGCTCCAGTCAGATCACCGTCTTCGTCAGATATGTACACATTATAACCACCCATCACAACCATTCCATGTCCACGTAAAACGATTAAAAATCTAGAACTGGGTGTACTGTTAGACTTTAGCATGTACAAAGAGTTGAGAGAGAATGGGAAAGATCCAGAAACAAAAATCCATCGATTGATCGTAGAACAATATCATGAAACAAGTATGTATTAAAGTTATAGTTGTTAAGAAGAATATATATAAAATAGAAAAAGATGATCCATTCATGAAATTGAAAAATAAAAATTCCAATGAAATTCTGAAACGATTCAAAACTTAATTATCCAGCTTTCAATATGGACGCAGTAATACTATTAACTGGCTTTATGGATAGTACGGGAACGGCAGGAACAGCTTGGGTTGCTGGTACATGTTCGGAAGAATTCAAATATGGATGGGTTGAAATACTTCACGCGGGACTTGTAGCTCATGAACTCCGACATTTATTAGGTGCTCAACACACTGAATCTGGACTTATGGCTGTGAACATTGATACGAATGAAAATTCAGAATCCTTTCAATTCTCATCATTGGCCATCGGTGAAGTGAATACCTTTCTTCAACCTAATTCTAATTGTCTTAATTCAAATCAAACCAAAATGGAACGACCAAATAATGATAAAAAGGGAAAAACATCAACGCCACCAACTTCAACTTCAACTCCAACTCTAATCCCAACCCCAACTCGAAGGCAAAGTCGAACTACTTCTACTTCAACTCCTTCTACAACTGCTTCACTTACTAATAAGAAGTCGACACCTTCAAGATTCCCTACAGTCACACCATAGTTTTCCACTCGTCACTCACAAACTCCATCTCTACCCATCTCTCCATCTTTTTCCACACCTTTCTCATCATCCCCAATCTCTTCTTCCATACCATCGCCCCTCTCTTCTCCCCACGTCCCTGCTTCTGCGTCTCCCTCCACATCATTTTTTATTGATCAATCTTCCGCTCCGTCTATTTCAATCATTCGTCGTATTCCATTATCATCAAAAGAAGATCAAGCACCACAAGAAACTGTTAACCCTACTTCTACTGTCACATCAACAACAACTACGGATGATGGTAATGAAAGTTGCTTCTCAAATGGATTATGACAATCAGAATTAATATCTCCACCACTTATTGGAAACTTAATCGAAGAAAAAGATGGGAGATGTCCAAGGGGAGTATCTTGTTTGAGATTGGAATGTGCAAAGACATGTAATTGTGGGAGATAGTTTCAATAAAGTAATGATTATTGTTAGAATCAGTCAAGAATATGAATTATTTAATATTCGTGTAAATGCTTTGGATTCTGCAATTACTGAATTTTCAGCTGTATTTCATTATATAAATGATTTAAATACGGCTCAGCTTCCATTACACATTTTAAAAAGTTCAAATCATAACTCTTGTATTGAACGTTTCTTCAAACCAAGTAACGTACCATCTATAACAAACGATTGTTGCAATGAAACTTTATATGCTTATATCAATATTAAGAAAAATTCATATGAACAAGCTGGAGGCATTTCTGAAATATTCAATAAATTCGAATGGAAAGCTAGATGCTTTGATAAAGGTTTCTGCAGACGATTTAAAAGTTCAAAAATATTCCCAATGAGCTATATCCCCAATGCCGTGTATGACCAATATATAGAACCTAACATAAAATCAGAAATTTCCGTTACATGTGTTAGGATCCATATATGGCTCATATGGGCCTTTTTTCGGTAGAAGTTTCAACGAAATTCAGACTCTATTAAAAACGACAGGTATAAAATACGTTTCATTACTGTAAAGTAAAAGTGTCAAACTAGATGTCGGTGTACTTTCAGACTCTTTGACCAAGTTATGAACCCCTGGCACCATGATCGTGTGCGCATAACAATGACTGATGAAGCTCACACCTCAAACCTCACTTTTTGACACCTTTCGTCCATTGTATTATTAATAGCGACGTCTGAAACAACCTCAAAATGAATGAGGATTATCACACTGAAACAACGACAGATGTACATCATGACATAGCACCTCAACAACAACCACTTCCATTAAAAACATCATCTATTCCACCACAATCAATTTTCAAACAGCAACAATTACCCCAAACAGCAACTATTCTACCACTGCAACCATCCATTCAAAATTATCAACCAACTTCATCATTAACCCAACAACCAATGTCACAAATTGAAACAACAATTCAACCTTCAACACGAATAATTCAAGACTATCAAGAACCATCATCACCCCCATCATTAATATCAACCAACAACATCTCTGCGATGAGAGGACGAGGAAGAAGAGGTAAAGATGGAAGAAGAAGAGGCCGACCAAGAGCAAGTAGAGGAAAAAATATAACAAGGACAAGAGGGAATGGGCAGTCTTCCGTGGATAGGAATGAAGATCCAACTGTTGGTTGAAACATTCAAAACACAACATGTAAATCAATTGTAAACGAGTCTGTGTTTACAGATAATATGTTTGATGAGAGAGAACGCCTTCGTTTTCTTTCAGGTGTAGAAAATCTTGATGTTGAGATGCGAATAAGAGACCTTAAAAAGAGCCGGGATGATTTTATTATTCTACTTATTGACTGTTTACTGAAACAGTTGTTAGAATAGACGAACGGAAGTATAACACTGCATGAAAATAACGAGGATTTGGTCAAGCTTTGTGAAATGTATCAGTACGTAGCCATTCTAATTTTTTCTCACAAAAGTGGGCTTAGTTTTGAAAAAACAGTCCAGGTGTTGGGTAATTATGGATAAAACGTACGGCGTGTGGAATTGATGAGATGGATTTCGGAACATTCTTGGCGTACCCAACAACTGGAAGAGGGAATAGCGGGGGTTACAGTGAAAATCACAGCGTGATCAGACAAGGTTACTATCGGAATTTGAGGCCGTTGCATTGAGAGAGACACGTAAAGTGTTCTTTTCTTCATTGAATCTCTTAGGCACTCTCGACGATAACTGATTTGGCACACGTGCACTTTATAATCAAGTTAAATCATTGAGTGACCGTAAGAAGGACCGGGAGGGTCATTCAGAAGATTATATTGCCGATGAATTGTCAAGAATCACTTTAGCGGTCTGATTCCGCCGTAGAGGTGAGAAACATATAAATTAAGTTCGAAAAATGCTCACGACTTTGCTCGATATCAGGGGAGAGGAAGAATTAAATAGCTTTATCATGACGGCTGATCAGGGCTATGGAAAAAAATTCTTCATTGAACTAATGTTTGAATTTGGTCTGG
>JAULBU010040751.1:0-14501 GCA_032358235.1 Odonthalia washingtoniensis | reverse complement strand
AGTAAATGGTGGACACATTGAACAAGACAACTTATGAATAAAACTTCTTGAGTACATCTATTATAATACGTATTGAACCCCCCGAAAGATAAAGAGAACTCTTATGGATTAATTTTTCAAATCGCTCAAAGACTTTTCGGACACCCTGTACATATCCGCACAATTGCGCAATATTTGTCTCATCTGTAAATATTCCGATTTCCACGGTACGATATAATGTATGAAAAAACCTACTGTTCAATTTATTTATGTTGCAATTAACATATTTAATTTTTTAAAGCTGGTATGTTGACAGCATAATCAGTATTCATCCTCATCGTCCCAAGTTGCAATTAACATATTTAATTTTTTAAAGCTGGTATGTTGACAGCATAATCAGTATTCATCCTCATCGTCCCAAGAAATTGCAATTCACCGTCACTCAGAATGTCCATTTGTTTCCCCAGTAAATATCTAGTGTTGAAATTATTCTAAAGAATGAGTCTACTAGTTTCTGGCTGTGGTGCAAGTAGAATTTGATGGGAAATCTGCAGAAAACACACTGCGAATGGAATATTTACTTTAGTAATATTATTGTCCATCTCACAGCTGTACACATTACGCAGCTTCCTCTATGTAGTTGTGTACCTCACCGGCGGGGTTATCCCGTTCTATTCCCAGAGTTGTTTTCAACTAAACTGTGTGTGTATGTATTTTTCCAACCGGCGACTGTGTCGAATCGAATCCCAATATTCAAAGGTTTAGACTTCATATATTTTCGAGCCCCAGTTCTTCCCTTGCAGAGAATTTTATTCTCATCAAGAGAACTAACTGCTGTAGGGACTGCCACGATGGCCGCATTTTTCCAAAATGGTCAAGCATATGCCGGCTATGCCAAAGTGGAACCGTAAAAGCAATTTTATGATTATAATGTGGGTAAAATCGTAGAGAATCACGTATGTACAGATAAGTATTTCTGTACTAGGTCCGTATAAATATTTCATTACCACGAAAAGGCCGTACATCCCAATAGTCCTTTATGGTGTTCATTATGTTGATTGAAGACGCAATATATAAACAGAAATGCAACACATAAAGGCCGCGTCATCCTTCTCTTTTATTTAATAACATCAGATGTCTACAAACGAACGTAGTTAAAAATGTCCACTCAGAAAAAGGCTGAACAATCCCTTCTCTGTTCTTTGATCAAATGATCTTTGTATTTTTACTTTGCTAGTAAAGGCGAGTTCACTACTTTAACGACTTTATTATGAATGGGAAGTCTTTGTAAAAATCCTCGTAATGAACGCCGACAGTGTAAATATCTAACATTGTTTCCCCTTCACCCCCTCATCTTCCGCGGCATAATAAAACTCTCAAAACAGGTCTCAGCGAAAGTAAAAATGGGTAAGTTAATTAAAAAAGATTTTAAATCAATCAGGGAGTATATATAATGCTTGGTAAGTTTATTTGTGCAATCTGCGGTTAGAAGAAGAGCGGTTTGACCTTGATCCTGGTATGGTTAGGTATCTCTGCAAATCACTGGTCGAAGGTCGCATGTAGTTTCACACCTCATCTCTGGCTTCCAGCTCGGGAGATATAATACGTTCCGAGAGCGTAGTGATTCATTTGATCCTAACGTAGGATTTTCCTAATTAGTTCCCGTTTGGATCTGACTTCTCTTCTCCGTTTAATCGACTGGCTATGAACGATATGTTTAATGCCGGTGTGTTTCTTTGATAATGTCTAGTGACCGAATCCTTTTATCTCGAATCGTCTAGTATCACGCCGTATTTATTTCCTCCCTATCTCATTATCACGACACCATCGATTGCCGTCACGCTGTCCCAGTTCTACTGTCATTTTAGGAACCGTCATCACCCTCAGTTATCATCATGTTGTTACCGTCTTACCGCCCTTTTGGGATCCGTCATCACCTTCATCTGATCTTACATTGCTCCAGTCATACCGTCGTTTGGTGATCTGTCATACCTTAATTTTATCAGTAAGTTTACTATTATCAGTAAGTTTACTATTACCTCCTTTTATTGTTGTCGTACCGTTATGCTCATCTCACACCTCGTTTTCTATATCTTACTCCTGACAACTATGCTCCATCGTCCGTAATTTTATCCTTCTTCCTCCAATTTTCTTCCTATTCATATCACCACCCTTCGCTCAAGGCCAGATGTCATCACCACCATCTGCTACTTGTACGCCTGGTCGTCATTGTTAAACTATGGACATTAGATAACTCTTCTAAACACACACGTATCCACACTATTGGTAATAGACAGTAGGTAGTAATAAAATGGATCCTAGGGACCCAGTCAACCACTGTATACACGTGGGTGTGTATCCAGGATTAAACCTAGAATCTTCCGCTGAAGAGGATATCTTTCTTGGATTCGATTGCGAATTTCTTCACCACTATAAGAACGCCGCTCGAGTCATTCTCCCTTCCCTTTTTATCCCTCTCTTCACTTTTTACTGTAACAATTAATAAACACTTGTTTTAATTGTTACCGACCTTAGTATTGATACCAGTAAAAATCATCATCACTCGGTATTGATACCAATCCGCGTTCACTTCTTTGCTCTTCCTAAATAGCAAGTTTGATAAATGAAAAATTAATGATGGACGTGAAAGTGGCGGTTGGATGGGTGAGGAAAAATGGGAACGGGGGGGGGGGGGGGGGTCAGAAGGAAAAAGTGAAAACAGGATGACATGTTCACATCCAAAGAAACGTTGGAGTTGGTGGGAGTAAGCAATGAAAAATTTTCACTATCAGGCTAGCAGGATCCACTAATTTGAGTGGGTCGCTTCAATGCAGAGTAGAATGGGGAAAATATGAGAAAAATTGGAAATATGAACCGTAAATTAAAAGAGGTTCAGTACCAGGGATTTCCGAGTGATCCCAACTACATTTGTAGTTGCCACTACTTGATACTTTCTCTCTAACCCACGCCCTAAGGTACTGCTCTATTAGCTCGTCCTGCTAACCCTAGATCACCCTTGTCATCATACCTCTATATCTGAATTAACACTCTCAGTACAGGAACCATAGGTTACCGCCCACGTTTACAAAACACAATATCCCTTTCGCCCTAATCCACATCACACTACAGTGTACAGAACAACCTACGTTGGTACACGTGTGACACCAATCCGTGACCTAGACGACAACTCAAGTGGCGCTGTATTAATCCCAGCCGTTGATCATCCAACGACAAATACATGTCAGTTCCGGTAAAAAAGCATCCCTCGACAGTCATTTTCATCTTTTAATCTCATTTACTCCTTTCCTCTTCCCTGGTCGTCTGCCACCTCCTCACCGTCTCCCAGGTCGTATCAACTCCTTCTTGCAGTCATTTCCTTTGTATGAATCACAAGAATTGGTGAAAATTTTTCGAATCAAAAGTTTAATTAGACAAAAAGGCCGCCATCCCCCAATTCAAATCGCCTTCATTGATTTCCTCGAAGATGTCTATTATCGACACTTTATCTGCGGTACCTTCCGCAGTCCGTCCGCAGTCCCGTCCACCACCTTTCTCCTACTATGTCATTGGTAGTACATCCCCCTCTTTTTTCGCTCACCAATGGTAGCGGTTGTACTTCTTCGTTTATAATAACAGGAAGTGTCACGTATGTGTCCCCGTAAGAAATAAGCGGGATGTTTTTCTAAATTAAGGTACCTATTTTGGTTTCGAAATCTGAACGGTGAATCATTGTGTCGAAAATAATCCTTTGTGACAGGCGTCAAATGTAGACAATTTCTATACCTGCATGAATTTTCTCAATTGTAAGTACCTTATTCTTATACATATTTTCCGAATTTCTTTTTGGGTATACAAACGAAACCAGTTTGTCATGAGAAGGGGGGAGGGGGGGTACGGAATATGAATATAATGTTGATTGACAAATTTTGAAGTGTTTCGAATTTCAAAACGACACAATTTACAAAATTAGAATTTGAACGTTTCCTGTACATGCCAAAACATTTGGCATGGTAGACACCGACATTTAGATTTTTTCGTTTTTGTTCTCCTCTTCCTGTGTAAAATTGCGCAAAACACCATCGAAACGAAAACTGAGCTCAATTTAAACCGACCGCTACCACCACGCCATAAATGTTTTCCTATCAGAAGGTTATACCGACCGCAACGACGACGGGACGAAAGCCATGACAGAAAGAGAGGGAGGGGCTGTTCTGAAGGACATGACATCGGTGGATCGGGGATTTGAAACGAAAAACACATTGAAATGTGGTAAAGCAAAGCTGGGAAGAGGTAGTGTGAAACAAAAGAAGTTTGGCGGAGCTAGCAATGGAAAAAGGAATGTTGGCAAGAAATATGAAAGGAAGAAATGTTTGACGAAGTCAGTGAAAATGTCAAACATATTAATTGTGGCGAAAGAAGTAACGGTGCAAGTGATATTATAAAAACAAACACATGAAATGGTGTTCCATCAAAACATTCTGTTACTACATTAATAAACCAAAGTGGTGATGACATTACTGAAAGAAGAATTAATTGTACAACAACCTCAATTAGTAATTGTAATGAAGAAATTACAAGAAATGAAATACAAAGTCATATTTCCTCCATCACAAGAGGAAACGAAAAGTCATAGAATGACAAATGAAAAGTGAAACGAGTTCCATACACACAAAGAAAGGTGATACAATAGCGAAACAAATGACTTTATAAGATACACGTATTATTAATAAGAAGTCTGATGTTGTTCATACGGGAATTGAATACAACGACAATTGTACAAAAAGTATTCGATACGACGTGGAAAAAGTGTAGAAAACGGAGGAGGTTCTGCACCAATATTGAAAGAGGTTTATTTGAGCGGCAACGAAAGTTGGAAGGAATATCTGAAACCGACAAAACTACAGTTACAAATTTGTCGAAGGTGGGACATGTAACAATATTAGTGAAGAATATACTCTTCAATGTTCAGAAAATTAGAGGGAAAGTAGATAAGAAACAAAAAAACTCTGTTGTTGTTGTGAGAACAGAAGTAATGTGAAGAAAGGAAACGAAAGTAATATAAAATATGGTAAAGTAACAAAGGAAACACCGAAAGAGGCCATGACTGTATGAAGCATCTATGAATGATCTACTTGTCACTGGAAAGAATATGGAGGAGACGTCATAGAAAAATAGGATATATACTGTTCCGTGATGATGGAGATGACGGGATAAGGAATCCTGTACGCAAAAAGGTATACACGTACTACAGTTATGAAAGATATGGATTTATAAGTAAATATAATGGCATAAAATTTCCGAGATGTGTGTTGGAAGGTATTCGTAGGAAATGGCCAGATGGAACTGGTCGCTATATGGGTGTCAAAAGTAAGTAAAATATGGCGGGAATTGTATATTTGCATGTAGATATCGAAAGTCTGAGCTTTCGGTAACGGTTTCAATTATCAAATCCTTGGGACTAGAAAGCGTTGTAGTTCTGTCACACATTTAGATTTTTTATTACTTCTCTATCCTTTCCTTACGTTCGATTCAATTTGAATCAGTTCAATATGAACATGTCGTATTTATATTTTTATTTCTGCTCTTCGGTGGAAGATGGCGAAGCAGTTCAAAAGGAATCTAATGACCCACTACTGGCAATCATTTGTTGTCCACATTGCATTTGCGTTTGTGGAGGATAGTTTGAATAAGTGGAAGGGAGTGCTTTGACGATTTGAGTTTCAAGCAAAATGTGCTTTTGTAATTTTAAATTGTCTGTAACATTCGTCACTGTTGCCAATGGCACTTGATCCATTGTTACATTCCTCAACGTAAACTTTCCTATCTTTAAATGTACTAATGGCTGTACTAATTGTGATGTCACATGCCATTCACTTTCTATGACACTAACCGTCACTTCGCCGGGTACGACGATTATTTACAAAGCGATGAATGTGTTTTGCTGTAAAGCGTCCAATAAATAAGTGAACTTACTCATTGGTACCCGCTTTTGCCGTCTAATTGGTGTATTAGTGGACCGAAATTGGTCGAACCTGTCCACCGAGTTCACAAAGAGATTGTATGATACCACAGGAGCAGGTACATTAAGAGTACTACACCGAGAAGATGACTAGAACTAGTAGTGATAGTCATCAACTCGGTTTCTAGCAAACTTTGAAAATGGGCAGAACCATTACACACATCAAGGTATATTCAGAAAACCGTCGATATGTCGTGGGGGTTCACCTAGATCATTCGTATAGATTGTTACCGCTTTTCGACCCTTAAAAAGATTATGTAAGCAAAGTTTTCAGAACGCGTCGGTTCAGACAGAAAATTTGTAAGCTTATGAAGAACATATACTAAAAACCATGACATCCCTCAGCTATCTCCATCAGTTGTATATCATTTTTAAACCTGGACGGTTTTTACCGCCCATGTTGTTCATCATGACTGTCTCGAAAGTTTTGGCTCTACCATGCAGCGTCCCATTCTAACACGGTGTCAGAATAAGAAGATGCTTCGAGGATCTGTATTATGTAGAAATTATCAGTCGCGTAAAGGCGGCCGATGAGCATCGGATGATTTTTTCTGGTGGGCCATCTGAAGACAGCACATCGTAGACGCACTGTCCTCTATAACCTGCGTCGGATCCATCTTGAATTCGAATAAGTTTTGCAACTAGCGAAATGATGTACAATAAGCAACTGGAGGGGGATTTCAAAAGTATTCCCCGAATTGTTGTCCCACATGATGTGAAGGTATGGGAAGTCCCCAGATACAACTAAGTGGTATTTAATTCCAAATTTTGCAGGTTTAGATTTTATGTGCGAGCGGGCGGACATCCATGCCTTGCAACTTGTAGTTATTTCATCAAGCGCATTGATACCAATCGAAACAACAATATAGGTGCAGTTTTTTAGAAAGTGTTCGCACATAGCCAGCGATTTCCAGAGAGGGTCAGAAACTGCTTCCATGTATCTACACTGAGTATGTCAGTGAAGGAGGGCCCTAATTTTCATAAATCCATCACTTTCCGGAACTTCTAAAGTAGCTCTGCCCATGAAGAATTTTGGTAGACCAATAGTCTGCAAATTAATTTTGTTTCGGATCGAAGCCTAACTTTCTAATCCGATATAAGCGTAGATTTAGTCATTAGATACGGAGGCTGCTTCAGAGGACATGCATTTACGACTCATATTCCCATTTGTCCATTTGTCCATTGTCTCACGCATGCAAAGAATGCGCGGTTCATAATTAAATGGAATAGTTCGACTTCTTTACAGATGTTGTATGTGACAACGACCGCATTATTTTGTATAATATGGATTTTTGGTCGACCGACCCATCGTCGAATTTTCTCCACAGAGCTGTTCAATTGTGTCCGTTCTATGGGTTCCAATTGAATTAATTTGAATGATTCTGCATCTTACTCAAACTCATCCTATGTAAACCACCTTCCCGCTTCTTAGTAATTTGTTTCTTCATTTTAACTATCGTACATGCTATACAATGACTATTATAATGGTATAATTATGTTATTCAATTGTTTTGCAGTTGGAACTTGTTCATATACAATGAATTCAACAGGTTACGACTGAATCTGATCCTTCGTGTGTTCCTGTTTCTTTTCGTTCAGAGAAACCTGTAGTGCAATGCACTTCCCCAAATAGAGGGAAGGAGGGGGTTCGGCACTAAGGGTGTTCTGGCCCTCGTTCCGCAGTAGCCTGCCTAAATGGCAAAGAACTCCACCAAAAGAGGAGGATGGTGTGAGTGTTAATTAGGTGGCGTACCACCACAAGGTTGGTGTCGTCGAAGTTATTGTAGTCGACAGGGTTGTGGTAAGGCAGGTAGTGTCGTACGTTGCTACGCTTGTAAGGCGGGAAGGACGGACACGACTTTGAATGGGGTCGGACCAAGAATGACGCTTGTAAGGCGTTGTTGGTCAACTCGCGCACGCAAGGGTGAAATTATGTGGTAGCCGAAGTGGATTCGTTGTTGTCAGCGAAGTAAAAGTTTGGGTTCAGATTCAGACCGAAGAGTGCTTGTCTTTTTTAATGAAAAAGTGGTTTTGGGGTCAAAAGGACCTCTTAAGTAAGCTTTGCCCGTCACGCGACTGTTGGGGTGTGAATACAGTGCGCCGAGTACAGTAAGATACTGTACTATACGGTGTACAGTTTTCGGCTGACACGTGGTCAGTCGTCCAAATGGCCAAACTACGCAAAACATGAAAACGTGACATGAAAACGTGACCAAAAGTGTGACAAATGTGACAAAACGTGACGTGGCGTACACTTTGGGTGTTGAGATCAGAAACGGTCGTGCTCACTGCAATCTTGACTGCCAATTGCACTACAGAACCGTGCAATTCTGATTGTGATTGTTCAATTGTCCCGACGGGACAATGAAGGAAACAGATATCTCATCGCACACAATCAGAAACGCACGTCGTGCGTTTATGATTTTTAGCGATGAGATGTACTTTTCCGTGATGTGTTCCGCTTTTGTATCCAACAATCAAATTACCTTTATCCTTGTCAATGAAGTAAATACTTCACTGTTTTCTATCAATTTCCCTCTTTTCATATCGTAGTTTTCATTCAATTGTCGTCCAAGTGGGCGGCAGGACATGTGACCGTTTGCACATTTTAGGCACTGAAATTATAATTTTCACTACCTGCATTTTTTTCATTTTCACAGTGCGTACTGTTGCACGCACTGTGAAGTGGACCTCACTTTTCAACGTTCATGAGAAAGTTGAATTTGAACCACATTATTGGGTCAGTTCCTTTTCGTAAACAAATGTAAGCGGCTGGACGAGTAAAAGTTTACTTCTCCAGCCAATCAAAAAAAAGTTTTTAATCTAGAATAATAAAAACTATGTTACTACGTGGGATGTGTATTCCCTAGCATTGTCTGAGTGGAATCGTTGAGGGTGACATCCTTGTTTTGCAGTTATATAGTTGGGGGTTTCAGGTATAATTTTTGGGAGTTGCGATATTGATTTGATTGCATTCGCTATGATGTAGCGTGATGCGGTATCTATAAAGGTGACTATAGGCTGATGGGCCCTACCTGATTGAGGGTTTATTGGCCCTATTGTGTCGCTGGCTAGTGAAGCTCCTTGTTGAAGTGTGTATGAAGTTGTTCGTGGGCAGGCTTCTTGCGCTGATTGGCTTTCAGCGCAGGCCGAACATGTGATGAAGTCATGTGGCGATATTTTTATGTGATTGAGTGCAGGGTACAATTTACTGGCTATGATGGTTCGTAGTCTGGCGAGGGGGCATGGTTGACGGCTAAGTACAGGATCATGATGATGTCGTGTGGTGATGGTTTTGTTGTGTAGGGTGGTAGCGATGTAATTAGTCGTTTTGATATGGTCGTCAGATGTCTATTTGCTACGTGGTGAGGTGTGGTAGCTGTTTTTTCGTATTTTTTAGTTGATGTTGTTGGTGATTTGCGGTTGATGTTGATGTTTACGATATTGGGGAACAAGACTGGGTGGGATATGTTTTTCTAATTGATCTAGCAATGGAAGTTTTTATTGGTAAAATTGAGTATGCAGAATTTGACCATCTCGATATGGGTGATTTCAGTATGGATGATGGAATTGTAGTAGATGTTGTGGAGAAGGCATGATGTTGCGTGAATATTATGGCTTTATTTGTTTTGGTTATGTCGTGTACTGATATTAAGGTGTCTCTAATGTTGGGGGCGATGATTGACTTCGTTGAGATTATGCCCTTTGTTGTTGGGATGGAGAGAGTACTAGAGTGCGTTGTTGGTATAGGAGTTCCGGCGGCAGTGAGATAATTAGAAATTGTTGTTAGTTTGGTCATTTTAGGACCATTTTGTGGAGAATGTGTTGGATGTGCGCCACTGTCAAGTATAAACGTTCCTTGATTGTGTTCATCATCATCAGAAATTGGTGGTGAGTTCATGTTTTGTGGTCGAGGTTGTTCTATATTGTAGTGAATCGATTGTTCTGATCGTACATGGTGATCTTTCTGGGTTGTGTTTGTATGTGGGTTCTTGATGATGTTGGATATATTGTTGTTGGATTATGTGATTTATTTCTTTTGGATTAGAAGGATCTTTGCATTGAGCATCAGAATGGTGTAGGATTCCGCCGTATTTGCTGGCTTGAAAATGACAAAAGTTGGTTTGATGGTTATTGTTAAGATGATAACGGTTGGTATTGTAGTTTCTTTTTCGTGATTTGAATTGTATAGATTGTGAATGGGGCTACTGATTTTGGAAAATTGGAGGTGCTGGGTTTTTTAGTGTATTATTGCTTACTGACTTATTATTTTTTGAAGAGCCTGAATGTTGGGAGCCATTGTGGTGAGCCATAATTAAATGAGATAGGCGTAGTTGGGTTGATGCCTGATTCCTTTCATAATGAATTTAATTGTGGTTGATTCGTTCTGGATGTTTGGATATATGGCTGCTGTCTTCAGGGTTCGTACAAAACAACGGCATTGATCATACCACCATCACGCCTCACCAACCGCAATCCAACTGAAGAGCGGGACGTATAAACCACACACTACTCAACGCAGCACGCTCTGCCCTAGCCCACAGTCAGCTACCACCCAATTTTTGGGACTTTGCCAACATAGATGCAACATACAAATACAATCATGTTCTACATCATACAACCAAACAAGTACCCATTTCTATATGGAACCGCTCTTCCAAATTACTCCATTCACTTATACCATTTGGGGCACTTGGAACGGTAGTAATTTCAACCGCATCCAAATATAAACTCATCCAGAGCGCGTCCCGTACGATTTCTTCATAACAACAACGCCCACCAATTTACCATCATCACACTTGATACATCACAAATATCATTATGTAAGGAGGCAGGCTTCCAACCATACCACCCTGCCCTATACCAAGCAATAACACCACACCACACCTTCCGCACTTTCAAATTGCATAAATCACCACTCACATTATAATCCGATACTCCGCCACCTCTTCACTACAATCAAATCAAAGACTACCCCGACGCCAACCAATGGAATAAAGCACACGGCGATGAAATACTTAAACTTAATGAAGACAAAGTCTTCAAATGGATGCCAAATTCCTCCCTATCCCCAAAAGATAAGTCAAACATTAAACCGATAACGCTCAAAATTACTTACTGATTCAAACTCGATCCCAACGGAAGCATTATTCCTATAAAAGCTCACTGTACTATCAGAGGAGACCTCATGAAACCATTACTACACTATACTCCTGATGAAACCAGTGCGTACTCCGCCGAAAAAACGTCATTACGACTAATATTCGCACATTCGCGCCATCACGGTAATCCATTTCGACATTTCGACATCACATCCGCATTTACTCATGATAAATATGACACTAACGGCACTGTTAATTTAAATCAACTACCAATATCCGACGGCTCCTTTTCCTTTCCAGACAGCGAATACGGAATACTACTAAGGAACTTCTAAGGATCGAAATCCGTACGTAACATTTATCAATCAGGTCTACATCACCATCTATCCACAAAGACATACAAGCAATCACACACTGATCTATTCATATACCACAAAACAATGAACCATGGCATCATTCTTACCTCTATCACAATTGACGACTTTCTAGTAACTGTTAGGCACATAAATTACATCGACTACTGTTATGAACACTTATGCAAAAAACATAAAGTCAAAAATCTGGGTCAGCCAACAACTTTTTTACGCTGGACAGTTTTTTCTCTCTAACAACGACATAAAACTCTCCCAACCTACCCCAATCTCCAAAGTTGTATCCAAAATGAAACTCCAAAACTCCAACCCCAGAAAACACCTCTTCCCTATAAAGCGCCCACTGATGACGAAAGTGAGGATAAAGTACTAACTAATGATCAAAAAGAACTATACCTGTCTGCATTAGGTGGCATAGGATATCTTGCCGATGGCATAAGATATGACATAGCATTCACAACAGGCCATCTTGCTCGATATGTCAACAAACCAACAATTACGCATATGAATCTACTCCTCCATCTCATCCGCTACCTTAATGGTACACAAAATCATGTTATCACATTCAAAAACTCATCCACATCCGCACTATCATCATACTCCGACTCAGATTTTGCAGAATCTGCCGACAGAAAATCTACACCTGCGGCTATCCATACCTACTATGGCACACCGATTCACTGGAATTCTAAAAAACAACAAACCATCGCACTGAGCACTTGTGAGGAGAAATATGTATCTGCCTCGCAAGCATTACAAGACACACTATGGCTGAGACGCCTCATGACTGACTTTACCAACAGGAAACCTGAATCCACCCTATTTTACGTTGACAGCAATGGTGTTATTGCCATCGCAAAGCGCACAGGCAAGACGAAAAGAAGAAAACAAATCGACATAAAAATCCATCATCTACAACATCACAGAAATAACAAGAACATTTCCATAAAACGCATACCAACCACCAACAATATAGCAGACCTGCTCACAAAATCTCTTCCCAAACGCCACGTATTTCTCATACAAAAAATAACACAATCCACAAATAAGAATAGTCAACATACATCGAAGCAAGGAAGAGTGTGAGACTTTCCAAGTCCAAGAATCCATACATTCGCTTTCCCATCATCATTTTCTGCTTCGAGCATGCCATTCAATATTGCCCCTAATTAGCACATTGCCATAGCTATTAACCCGAACTAATTATTCTTTTCATTATATTTCTTTTACTATTATTGGATCTATTTTATCAGTTGAGAATAATAGTTTTCTTTATTATTAGATCGCTTGATTAATTGATTAAAGCAACACACTCTTATCGCGTTTCGTGCTTGTCTGTTTTATAAGAAGTAATGACGCCGTCTTTTGAGCCTGACGGTAGGTGACACTTGTATGACTTGTCATAACGTGACACCATTATGAATTGTCATAACGTGACACCGTTATGACTTGTCATAACGGTTGTTGCATTGTTGCTTCCTACAGTACAGTGAGACTGTACTTACAATCTTTGATTTGCACTTGACTAAATTACTCAAAAGTCAACTATATTTGATTGGAATCTGAACTTTAAATTTAGTTTTTAATTTTTACATTTTAAAAAAATGTGCTAGGCTATGGTTTTGATTGTAGGCCCCAGTGAAACGACACGTATCCTAAACCTTAATTAACAGAGGGTCCAGATAAGAAGGGGCACATTTTGTGCACCAAGTGAGAAAGAGGGTGTTTTAATTTCTCAGCATATACCTATCTGATTTTAAGATTTTCAACTACTATGAAACTGTCGCATGATGCGTAGAACATCCACCAGTTTTTGTTGAGGTTGATGATGTATCAAGGGCGTGGTTGAATGTTAGGTTTATGAAAATTGTGCTCGATTTGTGCCTGAAACGATTTTTATTGATGGGTCGGAAAATGAATTTTTTCATTTCGGGGCTGCACGTGTTTCACTTCATTGTGTTTCAACCAATGAGTGTACTGCGTGTGTTTGACTGTGATAATGAAGAAGGATGTATATCTGTTTTTGAAATGCTCTTTGTGAGAGGAAAACTGCATTTGATCTCTCTCCTTACGTTTTCAAGAAAAGATACAGTAATTTGTTCTTTTATTATTATTTCCATTTCTATCTTGTTCGCTTTTATGTTTCTGATTACTATCAATCTACTTACATAATGATAAAAGTAAAGCTACCCACAGTATTTGCATACCCATAGCATGGCAACAATATATTTTCGAAGAGATAAAAACTTCTCAACATGTAGAGTTCGTTCTGTTCTATTGAAAATGTGAATGCATCCACAGGCCTGGACATCCATATTTATCACTAAGTTTAAAACAATTACCCGTTGAATATAAAATAAATGGAATCCCCGACACTGGAGGTCGAAATTTGTTTTTCGAGAGGAGCATTAAAGGAAATATGTGAAGAAAAGTATCCAGTGGTGATCGATGTAAAGTGCATAATGTGCATAATATGCACTTTAAATCGACCACCGCGATCAAAATTGCTGACATGGCGATATTATGGCGATATTATGGCCATGCCAGCAATTTTGATGATATTTTTCAAAGGGACTTCTAGTTTTGTATCTTTGATCGGAACAGCAGGGTATGCAAATTTTAGTAATAGACTATGGAAAAGCTCAATTTTATTTATTCTATCATTATTTTAAATGTTTGATCAATGATGAATAAAGATCCAGATTCTAAAGACTAACAAACGTCCGATACATTGAAGCAAAGAGAAATTTCAATGAGGGAATCTGAAAGAAAGTTAGAAGATTGAAATGGTTACCATTCTTTCTTAGAAGGATAGCCGTGATCACACTTGACAAAAAAGTATTTACAGCCAACCGGAACCTTGTTGCATTTCTTGCACGTCTGACAAATATGCTTCGAACAAGTTTGGCACACCTTCTTATGGCACGTCTTACATACATCCTTTGTACATGTGTGACACTTTCTATTCTTGCAAGTATCACAAGTTTGTTTCTTACATTTCTTGCATTCTTTTTTGACACAAGTTTCACA
>JAULBU010040740.1:0-14505 GCA_032358235.1 Odonthalia washingtoniensis | reverse complement strand
GCTAACTTCGGAAATTAATTAAAAAAAAACTCAACGCCTCCGAGCTAGAGATGCTCTAAGAGCATCTCTAGGACATTCAAAAAAACAATTTTACCAAATGTATTAGACAAATAAGATATTTCTATACACGTTTCAAAAAGGTGGGTAAAATTTACACTAAAACAAATTCATTCAACCTCCCTCCCCCCAATAAATAAATCAGTTCGTGCATCTCTTCGATAGATTGCTTGACGTCAATCCCGTCAACCCAACATCTGACCCAATTTACTCATCTAATCTCCATTCCACGCCTTTATCCACGCCTTGATCATCTACGACGATAACCGACGACAAAAGCATTCCACACTCACAATGGTAATCACATCAAACAAAATGATCCGATCTGCTTTTTCAATTGCCCGTCGTTCTCTTTCAACCACATCACCAAAACCGAAGAAAGTAACTGTGACAGGAGCTGCAGGAATGATAGGCTATGCACTTCTGATGCGTATATCGTCGGGTCAGTTGCTAGGCCCTGACGTACCGGTAGAACTTCAACTTCTAGAGACGGAACAAGGGATGAAACCATTGAATGGTGTAAGCATGGAAATAATGGATGGAGCATTTCCACTAGTACACAAAATCACACAAACCTCAGATCCGAATGAAGGGTTCGGAGATGCTGATGTAGCAATCCTTGTTGGAGCACGACCTCGTGGACCCGGTATGGAACGCGCCGACTTAATGTCTGCCAATGCTCAAATTTTCGCAGCTCAAGGGCGTGCATTGAATGATTCCGCGAATCGTAACGTATCAGTACTCGTTGTCGGTAATCCCGCAAATACGAATGCGTTAGTCGCTGCTGCAAACGCACCTGATTTAAATCCTGATCAGTTCATGGCTATGACTCGGCTAGATCAAAATCGCGCCATTGCTCAAATCTCTTTGAAAACAAATACTCCCGTGTCTGATATTGAACGTATTATTATATGGGGTAATCATTCATCTACACAATATCCTGACTTATCTCATGCTCTTGTCGGGGGACAACCTGCACTTAAAGTTATTGGTGATGATGAATGGGTTAAGAAAGAATTTATACCAAGAGTTCAAAAAAGAGGTGCTGAGATTATAGGTGCTAGAGGTGCTAGTAGTGCTACTTCAGCTGCCTCCGCTGCCATAGATACTATTCATGATTTATATGTAGGTTCTGGCGACGCTTGGCAAAGCATCGGTATCCCTTCAGATGGGTCTTATGGAATTGATAAAGATATCTGGTATTCAGTTCCTTGTTTATGTCCAGGTGATGGAATTTATCATCGTGTGCTAGACGTCCCTTCTCCGGATGAATTCTCAGCGGCTATGATGGACGCTACTAGAAAGGAATTATTGGAAGAAAGAGATGCTGTTAGACATTTATTACCCGGTGCTGATTCGAAACCAGCTGGAAAGGCTACTCGTAAGAGACGAACGGCAAAGAAGCAATCCACTTAATTATCCTCGTCTGTTATTCGAGATAGATAAGGCAGAGAGTCCAGCATCCCACTATTATGTTTCTAGGAATTTGTTCTCAGTAAATTTTGTCATTATTTTGTCATTAATCATTACTTTATCTTTCAAAATTGATAGAAGCGAATAAACATTGTCACTTTGCCAGTAGTGACTAAATATGACTTTAAAAAGAACGGTTGAATATAAAGTGAAAAACAAATTGTTCAAAATTTTGAGTTAAGAGACAATGGGCATTGAATACGAGACTTAAAAACGAATGATATTTGAAAGAAAAAAACGAAGGAATAATATGTGTGAGTGTTAATCTAATTAAATAATTAAAATCCTAATTAAAACGATTCATGACACGGGTATGGAAGAGTGGATTAGTTTCTGCTGCGGTGTGAGCTTTTTGTAAAAGATCGACGTGTTCATTTGTATCCTTCGCCGAGTACTTGTCAACCATAACCTTTCTTAGCTTTGGAGCATCGGAAATACGAGATGAGAACGCATACGCATGAGAATCAGTTTCATAAAGAAATGGGACGAATGAAGTATCACCATAAGCTCTTTGTGTAAGAAGTTGATCATAACCTCTTGTAATCTTCATTTTATGTTCGGCATTATTTTCATGACGAGATACGATTAAATCGGCATCTCTCATACGACGTCTCCAGGCAGCGAATTTTTTTGATGTTTTACGACGATATAGTTCATCTGGTTTACCTTGATATCTACATCTGACGGCCTCAAATGTATCTACTTGAATTTGTTTTTTAGTAAGTGATCGTAAACATGATGATCCATTTTCAATTGATTGTTTACATCTTTCAGTGTGTTCTAAACATGGTAATGATAATTGTTCATCTAAATTTACTTTACCTAGTTTGGTGGTAGAGTATTGAAATCTTTTCTTGATTATAATTTTAGTTGTACCTTTTAACGCAGCATATTTCATACGAACATCTAATGGAATTCCACATGGGATTGGATGTGATATTAGTACTGATGATAGACGAGCATTCAGACGGTGACGTACTTCAGACAAATAAACTAACCATTTTTGACGGCGAACTTCAGCAGCGATTGATAAAACAGGTTTAGAAGATGTACCTAACGCTCTACTTGTCTTTCTCTTTCTTGACTTTGTAACAGTGCCGCAAGTCAAGAGTTGTTGTTTGAAAGATGAAAATTTATCAGATGCTGACTGAAGATATTGTTCAAGCGCTGGGAACGTTGACCGTTCGTATGGTATATCACATACTGGTAATTTTGACACCAGTTGCTTCAATGATTGAGTTTGCTTTCGTCTAAAGTTGGAAAAAGCTGTTGCGGCAGCGGCGCGGTATGCAGCTAAAGCACAGTTAGCATAATTTGAATTAGTCATAATGAAGGGAGATTTGTTTTCAAAGATCGATTTGATTGAAGAACAGTTGGTGAAGAGGATTTATAAGGAAGAGTTGGCAATTGTATGAAATATTTGTTGTTGGAGAGGGGTTTAGACAAATAGGAAAATGGGAAGCGGAATGAATACAATTGGTTAATTCCGTTACAGCTTATAGAACAGGGGCCGCTTCAATGTTGTTGGATGGGTGTCATTTTACCTGAAATTCACATTGTATGTTTAGCCTATATGTATCCAATTATATACTTACACGTTCATTAATTGTATGCACAACTTGAAAAATATCTTAGAATGTTTCATTTTCAGACCACCCTTGATCCCATCCACGTCAGTAATGTTGATGTTGTTGCAGTCTTATTGCGAGCACTCAGTTGAACTTTCAGTTTCGTCTCAGTAACAGAGACGAAACTAATTTTGAGACCAAAACTAAGTTTTGTCTCAGTTACTAAGTTTGAGACGAAACTAAGTTTCGTCTCAATTACTGAGACGAAACTGAAAGTGTAAACTGTTTAACTGCGACTCGGCGCTGTGGCGCGAAGGTGTGTGTGGTGATATCGTTTCTGGACCCAGTAAATGTTCAATTCATCGTCTATTTCCAGAATTTGCTTCCTTATACTTTTGAAAAAGAATAAAGACTTTTTAAAAAACTAATGCCGTATACATGGTTCGAACATTTTTCTTGAAAGTCGTACGCAATACCCATCGGTATCTTGAATAAAATCCAATTAGAATTCGAGTCTTCCAAGCACAGGAGTGTCTTATACGAGCAGTTGTGAGCTCGGTCGCTTGGTCTAGTGGTATGATTCATCCTTAGGGTGGATGAGGTCGGGAGTTCGATTCTCCCAGCGACCCCTTCTTTTTGATGAATAATCGATTTACTTTAGCTTCTATTTATTTGTAGTTACCGTTCATACAGAGGAGGCCCATCTAACATTTTTATAATACGTGACCAAGGTCGCAGACATGAACTGACCAATCAGAAGACTTCGGCCACTTACACAGAGTGTCCGTCCTGCTGTAGTTACTCAATTCAACTTTAATAAGTGCACTCCTTTAATAATTAGAAAATTATAATCAGATTATTCTTTTGACTGGAGTAGTCTCCCAAAATTTCGACATGTTTAATACGTGTAGGTTAGTGGCAGTGCCGAAGATGTTTGATTGGTCCAGTTCTAGTGTACAGTAATGCACAAGTCCCGGTTCAACGGTTGGTGATCCGAACTGGGTGCCCCTCCGTATTGAAGACCCATCTCAGTGGTGACACTGGGGCCTCCTCCAAAGGTCTGTCATCAAATAAAAGGAAGAAATATTTCAATGTTTCCGCTAAGACGAAAGAATCTAATTTACCTCCTTCATCAACGTCGGTATGTAACAAACCTTCTATGTTGGTCTTGGGTCCCCACACACCGTCTGCTTTCCCTGTAACTTGTGCCGATAGTTTAATTCGTTTCCAAAAATTCCAGCCCCACTGTTTGTATTTGTCCCCAGCTTCCGGATCAATTAAATCAAGATAGAACAAAGATTCCACAATTTCGGGACGTAGGTAACAATTTAATTGACCTGGCAATGGACTTGGGCGATTTGATTCAAACGACGAAATCTCACCTACTAAACCATGTTTCGACGCAACAGTCATTTCATAGCATGATTTCATTAATAAACGGGCACGTGGGATGTAATCATGTTCTTCACTTCCATGACGTCCACCGCCTAATCCGTGTAATGCCGCAAGAGAAAGCACACCAGGAAAGAAACATACAAGATGATCCATTGTTTGTCTTAATTTTCCTCCACGTGCACGTTCACCAATGAATGAAAATCCACCGCCGTTATAACCATGTAAACGTTTGAATGTCACTTCAACAGCAGATGTGAACGTAGACCGTAAATAATCATCAGCTGGCCGCTTTCCAAATGCCAACCATGTTTTTAACATCATTTCATAAAAGGAATCAACATTCCCACCGATAGTTTCTCTTGATCCGCTATAAACTCCAGTGTAAACATTGAAAACCACAGGAACTGTTTTGTTAGTATCCGGTAAATTTTTAATCATCGTTTCTATACATTTATCAACAGCTTTGGAAAATCGCACATCACCAGTTAAATCACCTACAGCTCTTATTTCCAACTGTGTTGATCCCGTATCCGCAGGAGATGAATTACCCGGAAATGATCCATGGGCTTTTTGTTTTTTTGCATGCTGCTTACCTACATAGATGGATTGTGGCATACAGCCTGTGTCTGAAACATTGAACGATGGTAACAGGAGATCAGCAAGTTCGTGTGCTTTATCCTTCCAAAGACTATCACCAGTTAGTTCATGAGCGGACATCATACCAGCTAAAGCACGGATACTTAGTTCGAATCCGGATACACTTCCTTCCATTCCTTCAAAAGTTAGATGTTGAGCTGCCCAATGACGAGATTCATTATATTCTTCATGGAGATGCATTAAAATTAAAGTGTCCACACTGTCTAAAGTAGTCAAACCGACGTTGAACCAATCATGACAGAAATTCGTTGCTGGGTCGAATTCATCGCGACCGAGACAGGCTTTCATATAAGCGCGGTAAGTTGTTGATGTCACGTGCCGTACATCGTTTTGACGATAATTGAACGTAGAATTGAGATGGCCAAATGATGCTGTACTGGATAATGCTGACCTCAACAACTGCAAGGAGTGAAAAGAATTTGATTGGCGTGGAAAGTGTGTTCCATGTACATCAACAGGTTTAGAAAATGGTGAGAATGTTGTGTTGTATTTTATAAAAGGTTGATTGGAAGAGAATAATAATGGTGAGAAAATGAAGTGAATAAAGACAACACAGACAGTGAATATGAAAATTTGAACGGCGGGACCATGAATGAGAAACAGCCGTATAATTTTACGAAGACGGAGAAGAAAGATTTGAAATGATGAACGTTTAGTGTCAAACATCATCCCAGTTGAGTTTGAAGTTGTTGTACTTGAACGATTGGTTTTGTATGCATGCGAATGATGCCTGACTCGCACCACATGTGGTAGAGACTTAGTCATGATGAAAGTGATAACAACGTTGAATTAAATATCGTCATCCCCGAAACTGGGCTGCTAAAAATTTGCTCGAGAGGTCAAGAGCCGTGTCGGTTCTACGGCGGCACTTTGCAACGTTTGCAGCTGGTTGGGCGTGACACGGATGGCGAAAGCTTCGTCGTTAACGTCAGAACATGCACGTACTTGTGATGCTGATGATGTTGTTGACATCAACATCTAGTGCTCAACATGCCCAAAGTGTTTGACACCCCGAGATTGAAAGCCTTTTCAAGACAAAACACATCAATAGTGCAATGGTCTCTCGGGACCTGCTGCGAAACAGGCAGCTGTTTGAAAATAATTATATCGTGGAAGTTTCTAAATTGGGCAAAATTAAACTGAAATTTAAACTCACCGGACATCATCCAAAACGCCGGTTCATTTGGGCCAAGAAACATCTGACGGACAGAGCCACAAAGAGAGGGAATCCAAAACAACTTTTGTGCTGCTGTGTTGCTGTCTTGTCAACAGCTGCTGTTACAATATTTCTTTTTTTTTTTTAGTTCATCGAAGCAACAAGCCACCTAAGCTACGACTTGGATGCCGGAGACTCTTTATAGAGTTCAGACAGAGAGGGGAGGGAAGTTTAGCAGCCGCATGGTCAGGGCGTATCGGGGGATTCATGCAGGATGCTTTAGCGGTATCATCGTTGGAGTCTTCTTGCATTCATTGGACTCCAAACTTTGAAACTGTTGGTTTCTGATGTCAGGAATTAGAAAAGTGCATAATATATTGTGCACTTTTCTATAATATTATTATAACTGCAGCTGTGCCAGAACAGCTGCAAACGTCGCCACGTGTTACACACAACTGTCACCTCGCAGAGCAGACGTTCACTGAAACGGACACTCACGACCGTTTCTCTGTTCTCGTTGTGTCACGCCACATTTCAGGAGGATTTTTGTAAGTGTAAAGTTTATTGAAAAAATTAATTGAATTAATTTAATTTCTATGATCTGGTCATTGGAGAGTACAGAATCCTCCTCTTTACAGTAAGGTTACGTTTGACCAACCTTTAGAAATGACCGTGACGTGTTCACATTACATTGAAATATTGACATGTGCATACCACGTGTGCACACTGTAAGCTCATGATTGGTTAAGGGAGAGAGATTTATTAATGGGAAAAACAAAATTTAATCCTTTCGGCAAGGGGAAGAAAGAGAAAATTAGAAAACAGAGGCAAAGCTGAACAGTTTCCAGCAATGCATCAAAAATGGGCAATGATGCCCACAAAAAAACAGATGAACCTTAAAGCCACTTAGGTCACCTTGCCCTGAGGAGGCCATTGCAGCAATGTCATCCGCGTCAGCATCCATCCCATTTGTAATTGGAGTGCACCAGCAACCCGTACCTACCTCGTCTGTTTCTTTCAACTCCGTCCCTTGAAATTTGTTGTACTTGTCGTCCTTCCTCATCTTTTCTGTCACAACTACGTTGTATACTTTCTTTTTGGCTGTCCACCCCTCTTTTCAACGCACACAAACGTTACAACTTCTCTTCCACTTTTCTTTCTTCTTTTCTCCTTATTGACTCATATCTCCCGCCATGGCAGAACGACCATTACTTGCGAACCGCTATCGTCTCAACCAGGTTATTGGTGAAGGAGCGTATGGAGTCGTCGCCTCCGCTCAGGATATGGTCACTGGTGGTGAAGTTGCTGTTAAACGTATTCAACGCGTTCTAGAGTCGTATCCAATGGCTACTAGAATTTTACGTGAATTGAAATTTCTACGACTCTTACGTGGCCATGATAATGTCATCGACATCAAGGACATTTTAGTCCCATCAGACCGTGATCGATTCAATGATACGTTTGTTGTTTTTGAACTTATGCCCTGTGATTTGGCACAGTTCGTTTCCTCAACAGCCCCTTTGAACGCTGCAAACGTAAAGTATCTCATGTTTCAACTTCTTCGTGGTATTCATTACCTACATACTGCTGGTGTTTTGCATCGTGATTTAAAGCCATCAAATGTTCTTGTTGATGGACGTTGTAGTTTAAAAATTATTGATTTCGGTTTAGCTCGCGCCGCTTTCCGCACTGACAATACCGCAGCGGATACTGACGCAGTATTATGGACGAATTATATAGCAACTAGATGGTATCGTGCTCCTGAATTGATCATGCCTCAGGAAAACAATTATGGTCCAGGTATTGATGTATGGTCTGCTGGATGTATATTTGCTGAAATGTTATTAAGGAAACCTTTATTCCCTGGAAGTAATGAAATGGATCAATTGAAAATGATTACGAAATTCACTGGTACACCTTCATCTCACGTAATTTCACGGTTACGTAGTGAAAAGGCTAAGCAATTCTTACGTAGTACAATCCCAAAGGCAGGGATTGATATTCGAACAATCTTTCCCCCTGATGTTGATCCTCGTTCCTTAGAATTGATTTCTGGAATGCTAGAATTCGACCCTGAAAGACGTATCTCTGCTTATGAAGCTCTCATGTCTGATTATTTCAAGGAATGGCGGGACCCTTTAGGATTCGGGTCACACCCACAGCAATTACCAGAAAAAGAATTTGATTTTGAGAAACCGTTGCGGATGGACAATCATGATAAAATCACATATATTCGACACCAACTTCTGGAAGAGATCTTACACTATCATCCAGAAAAAAGGGACGAATTATGTGGTGGTAAAAGTGGTCCAACGTATGCAGGGGATAGTCAGTCAGAAGAGTTTGCAACAGCATTGGATAATCAACTGAGGGGGAATAAAGTTCCTCAAAATCTCGTTCGGACATTGCCTCCAGAGGCAATGGGAGAACTTATTTTACGTAAGCAAGATAGATTGAAAGCTGCGAAGATTATGAGACCTCCGACAGAACCACACTTCAGGAGGAATAACCTGGATGTTGCCACACGCCAAGCAGTGGAGACGAAGGATGAAACGATGCAGCAGTGAAGTATAATTTATGTAATTGGCACGATTTGGAATGGACCTCAAGGATAAATGCAGATCAGTGAGTCGGGTCGGTTTGCTTTTCTGTCGATTCCATTATTATTATTTTCTTCATTACTATGTAACCTTACATATTATTAAAAACAGTACGTTCCCTTCCTCCAATTGGGCACAGTGAAAACGTCTGGTTTTTAATATACATTTTCTTATTAACTTGGAAAGACTTGTCAGGGTTTAAAAGCCACGACCTTGTCGAAAAGGGGAACAACGTTGTTCTCCTTGTTCAACAAGGTCATGTTGTGTACCTTCTTTAAAGTTAAGTTACAATAAAATATAACTGGTGAGCATCATTCCATTCTATTCAATCCCATGTTTGGGTAGAAGAGCGATATTACTTCACCTGAATGGACGTAAATCCTGACAAAACAACTTCGTGTCACGACTACAACTGTTAAATGCAAAACATGTGACTGAGAGCATCTCTACTAGGTAGAGTTTCCATTAAAATTTAATGAATAAATTTAATCAGAAAAATAGTCGAAATTGAACTGCATACACCGAAAAAATATGTAATGCGGAACAGTTCCAACTTTTTCATCTCTACTGGTAACATTAGAATTTAATGTTACCAGTAGAGATAAAAAATTTCTACTTCAGTGGGTTTTGGAAAAAGTTGATTAAATCAAATTTCGATACAAAATTTAGAAGTCGTTATCTTACAGAGAAAATTACATGTCAATAATTTGACATGCACATAGAAATTATTCACGCCTGAAAAATTTACTTTGAAGTATTAAAATAATTTAATTACGCGAAGTCTGAGTTGATGTCACATCGTATTGTTGCTGTGGTTGTGTCAATACCATGTCGTTGGGGGTGGTGCAACCGGCGCTCTAGTTGGAGTTGTTGGAACTTGCACGGTGTCACGGGTCAAAACGGTACAAAAGGTATCGAAAAATCCTGAAAAAGTTGACGATAAAACAACACTTTTATGGAAATCTTGAAACCAAAAATACTATAAATCATCAACTTCACTACTGTATTACTGTATGTTTCGTATTGTAAAGTTATTTGGGATTTCCAAAACCCACTATTTAATGTAAAAATATTTTACATTGACTGTTCGATGTAGTGTACAGTCTATTACAGCCAATAGAAATGAAGATAAATTTCCCGAAACGCCGATAGTGTATTCCCAAAGGAGGTGCACAGTGTGATAAGAGAAGGTGTATTTCACTGTCTGGCTCTGTATACGGGCCAACATTAAATATTCTGAAACTAAACTTTCAGTTGGCTGGGCCAACTGTATGCTTATTTTTACTTAAAATTCAAGAGGTGGGTTCAATTTCGGGTTTAGTTTCAGAGGCGTCAAACTAAACCCGAAACTAAACCCGATTAAAAAATAATGTGCATTACAGTCTAGTAGTGATGCGCCAAAATTTCGTGATTTTGCTGTATGGAGTACAAATTTAATCGAAACTCTACCTAGTAGAGATGCTCTGACCAAACTATCTCATACACACAAATCACAAATCCGGTGGCTCACTGTTTTGTTGTACGCAACCACACAAATTTATTTATTATTTTTTTAAAAATTATATATTTAAAAAATATTTAAAATTAAACAAATATTTATATATATTTTTTAAAATTTCAAATTAGAAAATAATGACAAGGAACGAGTGGTTCAAAAGAAACGGTATATGCCACGTGGTTAATGTTTGTCTTGTCATACACCTACAGAGAATAACTTACATCAAAGGGTCACTGTAAATCCACTCATACACTTGTCATCAACAATGAAAAAACCGAATTTAGTGCAACGAATTCTTCTAAAATAGTACTGTAATTTTAATAGCTTCTAAAGGTAAGAATAGATTCTGTAAGAGCATCTCTAGTTAGGAGGCGTTGAGTTTATTTTTAAACGGGATCCCTTTTTTAATTAATTTCCGAAGTAAACGAAGGTGCATACAGTACGCTGAAACAGGTATACGGTAATTGTAAAAAGGTGTTTTTTATGGTAATTATTAATATAAAAACTCAAATGCAGTTGTGCATAGGTGGAAACTGTACACGTAATAATGTTTTAGCCAATCAGGGTATATGTTGTGTAACATGTACAGAATCTGTACATGTTAACTCCCCTTCCCTAATCTGATTAGAAAAGAGAAGGGAGTGGGTAGAAAACGGGAAGTTCGTGTATTTATTATTAACAATTGATATGCGTGACAATGCGACACAACATTGCTCTTAGCTGTATATGGAGAAAATAAACGTATAATATAATATGTTGGGGTTATCACTCAGCTACGAGGTGTGATAACTCTCGAGAGCTATGATACGAGCACGAGAAGTAGCCGAGTGTGTTAATATGTATTTGCACAAAACGTAATTTCTACGCTACACTATTTACACGTTTATAAATCCCGTTAAGATAATTTCCACTGTAAGTAATTGAATTACTACTTTTATGTTTATGAGGGGATTCTATGTTTTTGCTTGATGTTTCTATTTTATGATGTTTTGATATGATTTACTCATAATACAATTATGATTTACTATTTGTTTACCAATATAAAAGGCGGCCTCGAAAATCCATCTCTCCGATTTTCCTGGTATCGATTATCAATTTTACACAATTCAGTTTAGCTACACTTATAAGTAAGCGCTACAACTCGATCAACTACTACAGACCAATTAACGTTCAACGTCTAAATTAAAGACAAGTTTTTGTTAAAAACTTCTAAACTTTCGCAGACTGAAAAATTCCTAGCAAATTTTTCAAATATGAGAAAACTAGATAGAAATACAAATTATTTATAATTATTGTATTAATCTAGGATTTAATCCAGTTTTTGTTTAAGTCAAAAAAAAAGTCAAAAAACAGTAAGTTTTTTCAATTTTTTTTCCTGACTTAAAATACATTTTACTTTTGAAAATAAAACACTAACATCGTAATATTTTTTATCAATGAATACGAATAAGAACACATCAAAGAAACGTACAGTGGGAAACAGGCTTAAAGCCAACGGGGAAACCTCTGGTAGTGAATACTCCGATACAGTACTAAGGGACATTGAAATACAAGAAGCAATTTTTGGTACTACGAATAGTCCTGTCAATACACCACCTGGGCCTCCGTCACCTACAGTGGCTGAGCGTATACCCATACAAACTACCGTAACTGAAGTACGCACCGCACCCCTGCCACGTTAACCACAGTTTCGCTTCCACCCATAATACCGTCTTCCTCTACACCCATACAAAACACAGTAACTGAAGTACGCACCGCGTCCCCTGCCATGTTAACCACAGTTTCGCTTCCACCTATAATACCGTCTTCCTCTACACCCATACAAAACACCAACAGGTCACAAATTCAATATATTAACGATATAAGGGCACAACGTATCGAGCGAATCGCAACGGACAGGGAGCATAGCGGGCAGTACGTAGGACAATATACTGTAAACAGTGTAAACAGAAAATAAACCGCCACCAAATTTCGGAACATAGAAGTGGTATTAGACACGTAAGAACCGCTAACAAGGAAACTTTCTACTGTCATATCTGCAAAATATCATTTCCATCTCGCCACAATTGGGACGCGCACATTGGTGGAAAGACTCATTACAGGAATAACCGAATCAAGAATCAAGGAAAGAAGTAATTTCATGTTATTTTTACAGTTTGTGTTTCTTTGTTCTCTCTTTCTAGCCCTTATTTTTTTCTCATATTCTTTTATTGTTTTCTCTCATTTTTTCTCTCTCATTTTTTCTAGTTTAGAACTTGTTTTTATTTTTCCTCAAAAAACAAAATATATATAATAATAATACAAACATATACATACAAAAAAAGCACATACGGAATACAAAAAAAAGAATACATAATCAAAAAATAAAAAAGGGGGGCTTACAAAATAAAATAAAATAAAATTTGTTCAAATTAATAAATCTATATATACAGTATAATGGCACATGTCCCAAGACTTCTCGCATATTTGAGAGCATATGAACCTGTAAGCAATAGTCACATTGAATTCAAAGGAGCTCTTGAAAGTTTTTTGAACCGACATGATGACATAGATAATGAAACGTGTGTCACACAGATTCGTAATGAACTTACTGTAGAATTTCTGTACAACATGGATAACCTCCGTGGACTAACAACTCTTTGGAGGATAATGAGAGATTATTTACTTCTTAGACGACTCACATATACCTCACATCCAGAGAATACTGGGATATCTTGGGGAATTGCAGAATGCTTTCAGACAATGAAGATAAAAGGCTAGCAATATATCAATTAAAAGGACTACCTGACCGTATGAAACTTGTATAAAACCCACCTACCTCTGCCGTTAATCAGCCTAAGACTAAAAGACATGCTTTGACATCCCAATACGACCAACATTACACCGAGCGAAAAATAGCGCAAAGTATTGCTAGTTGCTTTAAGAAAGATGACAAGTATGCAGGCAAATTAGGAGAGGACATAGGTGAATACATTGGTAACTACATTGATGTATGTACTGACTACGATCTGGACCAGCAACAGAAAGTACGCTATTTCCATAATCTATTTCATGGCGAAGCAAGAAGATTCTATAGGCTTGAGGTAGCCGAAAGTTCATCTTTTCAAGATGCATGTGCCATAATGCAACACAAGTTTAATAGTATAACCCGGAAAAACCGCGTACGAAAATATTTGCAAGGTTTACGCATTACAGCCATTATGGAAAAGAACAATGGGTTTATGAGCAACGCTTTGGAAGATCTTAGAGACAAAATTACACGTTTTGCTCCACAAAGACCTCGATCGCACCGCTCCGAAGAGGCTAAAGTATAATATCTAACTGAATCAGTAGCAGGTATAGATTGGACGCGTAGTTCATTAACTCAAAGTTCTACCGCGACCCCTCCTTGGAATTTCCAGTAACTTTACACCTCTTTGGACGCTGCATGGCTTCAAGAAGAGAAACAAGCAGAAGGTAAAAAGAGAGATGGTCTACAAGTAGACCAATCAGACAATATTCCAGGTATACATTACCAAGGACAAGGAATATATGGAGTACCGCGCCGTAACGGATCATCCTCTTCCCGGCCTTACAACTTTTCTCAGCAATGGCCTAACAATGGATATAGCAATAGGTATAAAAAATGCATTTAATAAAAGACAACCTAATAGATTTAACAATACATCGAACTTTAGGTCTAATAACACACATAATAACAATAATAACAATTACAGTAAAGGACGTTGCTTCAATTGCCATAGTCCCGATCATCTTATTAGAAATTGCCCTCATAAAAATAAACTATTAAATAATGTTCCAAATCTAGTTACGCAAAATCCAGGAAAAGAACGTGCTATTCTATTCGAATTGTGCCGCCAAACCGAAGATTTTTTAGCTCAGAAGAACCCGACTACCCGACAGGAGATATAACAACCCAAGAAAACGAAGAAGAAAAACATGAAGACGTCAAGGAACAGAACATTCTGGACTTTATACACTACACTGAATCGGACAATGAAGAAGATGAAGATGAACACTTCAATTTCTACGTGATTCCAAGTAAATATAATTTCTTTACTAACTCCACAACTTGGGATGGAGCATGTTTAGATACCGGTG